>OX465584.1:65294436-65556936 GCA_950022655.1 Alentia gelatinosa | reverse complement strand
CTTGACTTTGACATGCGTCGGATTATTTAAATACATCCTAGGTCCTATTCAGTCATGGAATAAAAGTGGTCAACAAACATCTGAACCATTCTCTTTCTTTGGACCCTTTGAAAATAGCATATTGACTAATAGTAAGCTTCAGACACGTCAATCAGAAGAATACATTTAGAGCCCTTCGTTATCTCTCGAATGACTTCTTTTGTGTACTATATACTACAGAGCGAATCTTCTAAAGTCGATTGTGCTACAACATATATATAAATATATGTCGATAGCTATTTCGATAATTGCTTAACGCAGCTTAAACATTTCAATCGGTATAACAGACAAAACGCAGACTCCAGCAAATGACTGTGGCGCCGGTCGATACGGCGGGGGCAGGCCGCTTCCGGTGAGCAGTGGGGCGTGTCGGAGTCTGAATGGTGCTCTATTATCGCTCAAACTGCGGAATTCACTTATTATCGTCCACACTGACTCTGTCTGCTGACTCTGTCTGCTATGTAGGCTCTGACTGCGGAATTCTCATTTGATCGTCCGCTGTACCTCTATGTAGGTTCTCACTGCAGTATTCTCATATTATCATCCGCTGTACCTCTATGTGGGCTCTCACTGCGGTATTCTCATATTATCATCCGCTGTACCTCTATGTGGGCTCTCACTGCGGTATTCTCATATTATCATCCGCTGTACCTCTATGTGGGCCCTGACTGCGGTATTCTCATATTATCATCCGCTGTACCTCTATGTGGGCTCTCACTGCGGTATTCTCATATTATCATCCGCTGCACCTCTATGTGGGCCCTCACTGCGGTATTCTCACATTTTTGTCCGCTCTACCTCTATGTGGGCTCTCACTGCGGTATTCTCATATTATCGTCCTAAGGGCCTGTGTCTCCTGTACCTCTCCTTTGAATGCTATGTGATATTCACTCAGCTGTCACCTGGTTCATATCCCTCCGCATCAAACCCGTGGAGAACAAGGACTTTCTTTTTCTTCTTTTTTTTAATTTCAGAAACAAGAGTTTCTGAATATTATACAAGTGATAACGTTGGTAATGAGATGAAATGAAGGCCTTGTTGTCGTGATACAGTCTAAGAACATTTTTATTGCTTAGTATTAATAACTTTGGATTTTTGGACTTTGACCAAAACCTAGAGGGCCGTCTTGTGCATATTTGTCGGAACCAATCAGCTCTTGTCAAACTGATGCTATAAATAGAACAATGAACCACGTTATTCCTCCCACCCAGTGGCGCTGACCAAAATCAGCCCTGCTCTCTTAGACCTTCATGGACCGTACCTCTGAACAGAGGTCTATGCTCTGAAGGCGGATGGTACGTAAACATGTAAAAATGTAAGCTGTACTGTGATTGGTTCCGACGAATATGCACTTGACAGTGGTGGAGGGCCTATTTCCACTTGCCGATGTTTGCCACACTTTGTCCTCCAGATGAATTTGTCACCCACCTCACAGATTTTGTTTATCATTTTTATCAAAAGTGGAAACAGAATGAAAACGTTGGTCCCCAATTTAATTGTCGGTATTTTTTATATTACCTCCTGTCACAAATCAATTCAACAAAGATTGATTTTGTCGGGTTTAGTGAGTTCTGTAAAAGGAAACAAAGATTGGTTGGCAAGCTGAAATAAACCATCTTTGGTGCTCGTACTACCATCCCCATGTCTGCATATAAGATGGTGTGGCTGATAAATATCGCCGATCATTTTGTCGGCAGGTGGAAATAAGCATAAACATACACAATATTGACGGGTTTCGTATGCTCCGAGGAGATGAGGTGTAGTAATATCCGAGCGCATGCGAGTAAATGGTATGGGGTCAACTCCGAGGAGCATATATTATATAACCGCTTTTATCTGAAACAAGTGTATATTGTATTTGTTATTTATCTTTATTGCCAACCTAATACGAAGTCTCCATGCTAAGCTTGTGGAGCCTACAGATCGCTACTGAGTAGAATACGGACCTCCGGAATCTCCTAGGAGAATACGGTTTTTTCGGCCACCTGACGGGCATTATAGGAACTAACTTATATGAACAATGCAGAGCGCTTGGGTCGAATTTCTGATTATTTACAAGGTTTTTTCCCTAATAATTACTCGAAAGGTGAATAATAAATACAACGTTACCATGATTTCGATCTGAGTGGCCGTATTCTCCTTGTAGTTGACACGAAGTAACGATCCTCGTTTTCGCTCGGAGTTTTACTTCGTATCAACAACCCAACTGGTGGCATTCCGATCGGAGTTCACTTTAGTTATGCACTATTTTGTCATATGCACTATTTTTCTGCAGCCCGGAGCATACAACATTTCGTAGGCGCCATGTATGTCCATACAGAGATCCTATGGATTTACTATGGACACCTTGTATTAGATGGATATTATAACATATCTGTGTGTGTCGGGTATGTCCAAACAGAGTTCCTATATGTTTACAATGGACACTTTGTATGGGTGGATGATACAACATATCTGTATGCGCCGGGTATGTCCATACAGAGTTCCTATAGGTTTACTATGGACACTTTGTATCAAGTGGATATTACAACATATCTGTATGCTCTGGGTATATCCATACAGAGATCCTATGGATTTACTATGGACACCTTGTATTAGATGGATAATATAACATATCTGTATGTGTCGGGTATGTTCATTCAGAGTTTCTATAGGTTTACTATGGACACCTTGTATCAGGTGGATGATATAACATATTCTTATATGCTGGGTATGTCCAAACATGCAGAGTTTCTATAGGTTTACTATGGACACTTTGTATCAGGTGGATGATATAACATATTCATATATGCTGGGTATGTCCAAACATGCAGAGTTTCTATAGGTTTGCTATGGACACTTTGTATGAGGTGGATGATATAACATATACGTATATATTTATATGCTGGGTATGTCCAAACATGCAGAGTTCCTATAGGTTTACTATTGACACTTTGTATAAGGTGGATGATATAACATATTCTTATATGCTGGGTATGTCCAAACATGCAGAGTTTCTATAGGTTTACTATTGACACTTTGTATAAGGTGGATGATATAACATATTCTTATATGCTGGGTATGTCCAAACATGCAGAGTTTCTATAGGTTTACTATTGACACTTTGTATCAGGTGGATGATATAACATATTCTTATATGCTGGGTATGTCCAAACATGCAGAGTTTCTATAGGTCTACTATTGACACTTTGTATAAGGTGGATGATATAACATATTCTTATATGCTGGGTATGTCCAAACATGCAGAGTTTCTATAGGTTTACTATTGACACTTTGTATCAGGTGGATGATATAACATATTCTTATATGCTGGGTATGTCCAAACATGCAGAGTTTCTATAGGTTTACTATTGACACTTTGTATAAGGTGGATGATATAACATATTCTTATATGCTGGGTATGTCCAAACATGCAGAGTTTCTATAGGTTTACTATTGACACTTTGTATAAGGTGGATGATAAAAGTAAAAGCCATGGGACTCTCTATTATTCCCTTATTATCGCCCATATTGACCCCCTCTCCTTTTAATGGCTGACATGCAGCAACATTATTGAACATTTACTGCACTCCTGTTTTCATAAGCTGATTTCTGATCAACATGACGCAAGATTCTACAATAACCGCGCAGTAATTTATATCATTAATACAATTATTGCTTTCTTTAATGTCCAATCATCTGTGGGAAATAACAAGGGAATTTCCCTGATAATAGATATTGAATAGATTAAATATGGATCGGCAATACGTCGGCTCCTTTGATGTGAAGATTACAGCAATATTGTGTATAATAAATAAAATATCATTAGGGAGGATGATTATGGGGGAGGGAGGAGGTGGGGTGGGGGTGTGGGCGTTGGGCAATTACTCTATCAATGCCAGTCCCCATACCTCACCCACACTCAGCGGGTGGTGTTAAAAAACAGAGAGAAAATCAATATTGTCAGGTTCTGGCCTCAGATGACGCTGATTGGGTTAGCTAGGCTTTGATCAGGCTCCACAGCCTAGATTACCGCCTATAGGATGAATGGGTTTAGGGTCAGGGGCCTGTTTCAAAATAAAACCTGGTCGCTGGGAGATTTGGGGTCGTGAGCAACAGCCCCCTCCTCTCTCTAAACAAACAAAACCCCACATAAAAATAATACAACGACAGACA
This sequence comes from Alentia gelatinosa, assembly GCA_950022655.1. Taxonomy (NCBI): domain Eukaryota; kingdom Metazoa; phylum Annelida; class Polychaeta; order Phyllodocida; family Polynoidae; genus Alentia; species Alentia gelatinosa. Next base: position 65,552,742 of record OX465584.1, on the reverse strand, counting down.
CACCTCACAGTGTGAGGGGAGATCGATCAAGTGGATGTCAACGTTGTTTGCGGTGTTAAGTTCATTATGTGGTTATCAAATTTAAGGATTTTTTAATTTTTTTTATTCAATAAAAATAATTTTACGACATACAAAGTTCACCATCCAGGGGTGTTCTTCCACTTCGGAGTCACATGTAGACACAATACGGACATAACAGGACAGAGTTACTGACAATACAGAGGATGAGACATAACAGGACCATACAACAAAATTTGGATTTACGTGAGTATGTTCTTATGAACTTATATATCTCATGATCTAATATTCTTTTCAATCCTATTACTTTTCATTGCTCTTCAAGTATCTCCATAGACATCATTACTTCTTTAAGATTCGATTTGAAGGCATCTCCATACGGTTTCAGGATAGGTTCGATAGTGTCCAGGCAGAATATACGGAGATATTATTTCCAACTTCAGTTTCCTTATTCAAATGGGGATATCATTTTCGTTATATATGATTTGAGTATCCTGGAATGAAATACCATCAGGCAAAGCCAATCAAATTCTTTCTGATTTCATTTTTTTATTTTTTATTTTTTATTCATTCATTTTTTTAGGGGGGCGGGTTTGCAAATAAGCTTAGCTCTCTTTATTTGGCAAATTAAATACATGCAATATTATTTGCTTAGTTTGATATTAGGATGATCTGTTCAATATTGTTGTATCTAGTCAATACAATGTCATATTCATCAATAGTAATTGTTGTAGACGCAGTAAGTACATTTGATTCTAAAAGAAATAGGAAGCATTTCAAGTCGAATTTCACTAAAGTATGCTGAAATATTGTCAAAAAGCATACCATGTTAGGCGGGTTAAAAAAGTTTAAAATATAATTAAATACTATTTCATTCTCCTCTGGGGTATATGTATGCATAGCCTACGAGGTCTGGAAGAGTTGGTATGAATAGCAATCAAAGTAGGACGAGCCAACGTCATTCTCCCCTAGCGATGCTACCTTGTAAAATAGAAAAAAAATTGATAGCAATCAAATGCATTTTATTATACTATCATTAATATATCACATATCTCACATTGGTACCTAAATAATCATCATCATATAAAACTATTTTCCTTCCAGGCCAAACACAATTTTTATTACAAGGATCTAAGCAATGAATCAGCATGTAGCTAAAAACCCATTTCTTTAGATGAATGTAATATAATGTACACTTATAAGTTGGGGAGACAAGACTCCATTCCCGTGACCGATGCCTCCTCTCTAGGTCTGTCTCTCCCATCCGGAGGTTAAATTGGACATTGTAATTGAATCTACTCTGTTTTCGCCGCACGTCGCCATTTTTCTCCTCTATAAAACCACGGTGAGCCTAGCTCCCCCCTCTCTCTCTCATTTCTCTGAAGGCTAATATAGTGTGCGGCAATCCCGCTAAGGTGGCGCTGCGACCGGCGACGCGGGGAAATGGATGGATTCATAGATCACTCTGGTTTATGTCTCTCTCTGGGCTTTAGACGACACATAAATACGGGCGGGTAGGGAGGGAGGGGGCAGGGAGGGGGGCAGGGAGGGGGGGGGGGGTACGCATGCGCAGTCTTACAGTGTCACCGACCACAATGCCCCCCTGACGAATGCCCGGATTACTGTTCCGCTATGGGCGATAATAGAAGACACCCTAGAACTCACTCTCCCAGCAGATTCTTAGTGACGCTCAGGCGCTATTTGTCTCTGCGCAAAACTATGACGTCACGAACCGGAACAGGAACTTGGACTATATTCAGGTGGCAAACCGTTAGTTTGTATCTCGATATTTGGCTGCATTAAATCAGGGATGCCAGTTTTCAATGTTTCCATTGAAAATCATTTTGTCATTTTTAGAATAATAAAAAAAAATCAATTGTGTAATATTGACATGCTAAACGCTCAATAACCCAATTCAACCACAGCCCATGATCCCAAACTGAATCTCTTCACTGACCCATGTAAAAACTTGGAGCATTCCCTTGATCCCTTGATTCCCCACTGTAATGTGTATTTAATGCGTAAACCCTGTATTGAATAGAAATATATTTCAAGGTTTCTTTCTGACCCCAACTGTCGTCCCTGTGCATTAGCAGAGCGATTCGTTTGCCTTCTCACAAGGTAAATGTTGGACTTTACGCCACATTGCCAGCACACTACGTTTCTCATGGGGTTTATGGGGAGTATTATGCTACAGCACCACAATGCTGCATTTCTCATGGGGTAAGTTATTATATAGAACGTCCTGACCATGCTGTACAAGTCACAGAATGAGATGGTAATTTACGGTTTGTACGGAATGAGGCGTTTACGCTGAGTTCCATACAAGTCTTTAAATCAGCGCTAGAGAAGATTAAGTTTCCCAGAGAATGGTACCCAGGCACAGAGATACGTCTGGCGGTTCAGGACCTCTGCTGGGAGAGTGTGGAGGATGGCCAGTCTCCCAGCGGAGGAGGCGTGCGAGGTGTGGCAGCAGGCCTCACTTCGTCCATCCATTACACAGAGGTGGCAGCGCCAATCCCAGTCTCTGTCCCTTCTATCTTTCTCTGCTCTTCCTTTCATTTTTTCCCATTATATTTTTTGCTGGGTAATTTTCTTTAGATGGGGTTGCAAGAGAGGTTGTGTCTTCTGAGGGTTTTTCTTCCTCTGTTGTTATAATGAATCAAAGGATTCTTACTTGTTTGCATCACAATATGAAAATTTCAATTTACATATGTTTAGTCTGAGTCCATACGAATCATTGGGAATTAAATTAAAATAAATTAATTCTCCTGAATTAAAACTTCTGTTCAAACTCAATAAAATGCTAGAAGGATGTTAGTTACGACTTAACCATAAATACCAGCACACTGTGCCTTGAGTCATCATACTCATTATGTATATATAAATACCAGCACACTGTGCCGTAAATCATCATACTCATTATGTAACTGTAAATACCAGCACACTGTGCCTTGAGTCATCATACTCATCATGTATATATAAATACCAGCACACTGTGCCGTAAATCATCATACTCATCACATATATATCAATACCAGCACACTGTGCCATAAATCATCATACTCATCACGTAACTGTCTCATGCTCATCATGTATATATAAATACCAGCACACTGCGAGGTAAGTCTCCTACTCATCACGTTTATATAAATACCAGCACACTGTGCCGTAAATCGTCATACTCATCACATATATATAAATACCAGCACACTGTGCCATAATTCATCATACTCATAACATATATATAAATACCAGCACACTGGAAGGTAAGTCTCATACTCATCACGTTTATATAAATACCAGCATACTGTGCCCTAAAACATCATACTCATCACGTATATATAAATACCAGCACACTGTGCCGTAAATCATTATACTCATCACATATATATAAATACCAGCACACTGTGCCGTAAGTCATTATACTCATCACACATATATATAAATACCAGCACACTGCGAGGTAAGTCTCATACTCATCACATTTATATAAATACTCATCACATATATATATATATAAATACCAGCACACTGTGCCGTAAATCATCATACTCATCACATACATATACATACCAGCACACTGTACCGTAAATCATCATACTCATCATGTATATATAAATACCAGCACACTGTGAAGTAAGTCATCATACTCATAACATATATATATATAAATACCAGCACACTGTGCCATAATTCATCATACTCATCACGTATATATAAGTATTAGCACACTGTGCCGTAATTCATCATACCAATCACGTAGCTGTAAATACCCGCACACTGTGCCACAAGTGATCATACTCATCACTCATTTAGTACCACATTAGTGTTGGGTACGAGGGACTGATATGGCATGGCTGTGGTTGTTTATTTGGTGGGGACGTTTATTTGACGGTGGAGTTGATGTATCCCTGCATGCGTGTGTCTGTGGTTAGGACAATTATCCCTGTCTTCACGGGATCTACATCAATTAGAGGGACATGAGGGTGGACAGAAGGCTGAATGCCACCTGCTGGGACCTGTTTCAGTAGGCTCGTGACATAAGGCCTAGACAGACATCAACAGCGGCACCAACAGTGCAAGCAAAAGCGGAAAAAGACTAGCAAATATCAGAAAATCAGAGTGCCCAATCTTCTTCACATTTGGAACGATTATAGGTTATATGTATCCCCTACTCATGTTAAAGTGTCATTGCTTTATTCCTACGAGAAGTAAGTGAAACTATGCGTGTCATTGATTGCAATGTTGTGATCTGTCTGTATGGTGTCACAGACGCCATCTAGACATGTCACGAAACTACTGAAACAGGTCCCAGGTCCCACTCTCCTGTGAGTATTTACAGATAAGAGTGAATCACCTCCAGGGAGGCAGGAAAACCCAGAATCCAGATCAATTCTCAGACATGTTGGGTAGAACGAGAAAGACTTACTAACAAAAACCTCATCATCCCATCTAAATAACCAATCAACATGTGAACGATCGTGATGTAACGCTCCTTACCTCACTGGAGGAACTGTTAAATCGAACAGAAGTGAAATGTGAAGCGGTCCGCCGGTTCTAGCCTTTCTGGATCATAATCCATGGATTAGATCCTATCTATCCTGACTGTGAGACTATGCTAACCGATGTGGTATTATCGTAAAACTGGATGAGTTTTAATCTTGGCCACCATATGCCACGACTTGAGTTTGGCATAATGACTTCATAAGGTGAAGCCGAGTGAAGTCCGGAGCCAAAACTTTAGGAGTGAAATGCGGTGGCCAAGATTAAAACAAATCAGGTTTTGATTTTATCTTACCCCGTCTCTTCCATTTTGGAATATTACGTGATAACAATTCTGTATGCCACTAGTAGCATATAAAACTCTGTATGCCAGTCAGCGTGGCATACGGAAACTCAATGTTAAGCCTATGGGATTTTATAATAGGGGTAGGATAATACATAGGATGCTTCGGATATACCCCAGTTTGTTACTAGTCCTCGGATGACTCTCACAGATCCCTGTTAACACAAAACCAGACTCCTGATATTAGGGGAACAATCTTTATTGATACCTTTCTATACATTAACTTGGCACCAGAATGCCAAGTAAAGCCAAGGGAGTATGTCCACAAGGTGAAGCAAGTCCCCTAACCTGGCGTTTACACTAGACGACTAAATACGTGGCGACTGTAGATCGTCAGCCAATGGTCGCCAGGCAGTGGCAATGTCCACCACAAAAGTCGTCGATGTGAGAATTAACCCAAGTGTTCACACTGACGACTATGACTTTTTACAGAATCGCCGCCTATGTAGACGACTAATTCAAACCAGCTTGAAATAGTCACCGGAGTCAGAGCGTGTCCCATAGTCGTTAAGTGGTGCTTTATTGCGTAATCAGATGGTATGGTCCTGCCGTTTTGGCAGGGCCGATCACTGTCTGGTGGACAGAACCAACACCACATCACTCTCCATTCTCACCTCTCACTCTCACCCCTTCTCCCAGTTCCCTTGTCCCACTTCTCTTCAATCATTTTGAAGGCCATAGGACTTCTCGCGGAGCTGGGACTCCCTGAGGCCAAGGGGAAGCGCCAGGGGCCAGCGAGGGCCCATGACCCTACACTGGCCACCCGAGCTACACTACGTTAGCTCTGGTCACGTTGAATTGACAGGAGCCTTGACCTGGCGTGGTAGCGGGTATCCTATGCCATTGCAGTGGTTGGGTTAAATCACATAGTAGAGAGATATCTATTTTTACTCTGTGGTTAAATCCATGAGTGCCTTGACACTCTCCCTCAGATCTTTCATGTGACCTATACCTATGGTTGGAGAATGTGTCCATTCTCACTCTTGAAGCTATTTTTCCATGTTCATGTTTCCTTTTGTGTGTATTTTGAATAAAATAACCATAAGGATAGACATTATTATCAATTTTAAGAGCTAATAGGTATTTCAGCTCTCAGAATCTACAGATAAAGAAAGCTTCTTGGTCTGAGAGTGAGAATTCATGGACACGACCAGGGTTTAACGTTACCAACCTCTTAGTTGGAACACAGTGTAAACAGAGGTGGTGGCCAATCTACCATGACCCTGCACCACAAACGATCACTGCTCTGCCGGCACTGGGGGTTCCTTGTGACCTTCGCAGCAACGGCGACGCAGGAACAGAGTTTGGCTTTGGGGGCGGTTCCTATCCTCCGTATCTGCCACCGATCGTTTGTGGTGCAGGGTTAATGGCGCAGAATGCTATCCAGGTTTTGTAACAGCTCAGAAGTGTAATCAGACGATCTGCAGTCACCATGCTCTTGGCGTTCATATTAGATGGTTTCTAGACTTTTACGGCTGAAAGTCGTCAGGTTCAAGAATTGCCGCCTATAATCGTCTAGTGTAAATGCTGGGTTACTCAACCACCCAAAGGGTTCAGAAAAACCTACTACTGGTGTCTTGAGGCTCCGAAAGGTTGCGCTACACAGAAGAACACATGGAGCAACTTTTTGACTCACTGCGGACCTGGGACCTGTTCCACTAGTTTCGTGCCATGTCTGTGACACCATACAGACATTGGGGTTGTTTAGATTCATAACATCACAAGTAGCTGCCCTTAGGAAAAGACAGACCCCAAACATAAGAATTAGACAAATCTAGACACTAGTTTCGTGACAAAAGTGTGAGACTGACATGAAAAGCGGCACCAACAGTGCAAGCAAGAATGGACAAAACAAAGTCTAATGTCTAGTTGTTATGAAACCAGACACACCATCTAGATGCCATCTAGACATGTCACAAGACTAGTGAAACAGGCCCCTGGTCATATATAAAGACCAAATTACGTAATCCAGGCGAAACCTTAGCACTTCCATGCACTGGCTTGCTGGAATCACCACACAGCAAAGATTGGCACAAGTGTCCTCTAGTGTAAACCGAACACAACACCACTCAACTGACCTGGGACCTGTTTCAGTAGTTTCGTGACATGTCTAGATGGCGTCTGTGACACCATACAGACAGATTACAAGACTGCTATCGATGACACGCGGAATTTCATGCACTTCCCGTAGGATTTAAGTGATGACACTTTAACATGAGTAGGGAATACATATGACTTATAATCGTTCCAAATATGAAGAATATTGGCCACTCCAATCCGCTGATATTTGCTAAATCTATACTCGCTATTGTTTGCACTATTGGTGCCGCTGTTGATGTCTGTCTAGGCCTAATGTCACGAGACTACTGAAACAGGTCCCTGATCCCTACACATATTACAACATGGCTGACTTTGTTTTCAGTATTTCAACTGTATTATCAAGAAATGTCACAAAATTTCATATGATTGTTTATATTGCATGAGTTATCTTCACAGAATGATATCACGAAGCAGAGCTGAGTGATATCTGTAGCAGAAGACAATGAATGACATGTAAACAAATTATTTGAAATTGAGTAACATTTAGATTTTATCCTACCTGTTACATGTTTTTAACTTCATATGTCATCCGTGGCATATAAATATTTTATGGCATAACTGTGGCATACAGTTACACCATGTTAAGTCTATGGAGATTTATATGAGGGGTAGGATAATAACCGTGGCATACAGTCACACCATGTTAAGTCTATGAGATTTATATGAGGGGTAGGATAATAACCGTGGCATACAGTTTTTTTTTGTTTTTTTTAAGACATTTATTTAGACTGGCTAAATGCTCAGTCCCGAGGGACTGGTCTTAACGCATAACCAGTTTACCAGTAGATACAGTCTCCGTTTTGTGGCGCTATAACGCAACATATATACAACATCGGAAAATAGATATAAATAGAACAATATAGACTTTGGAGAGCATAAAGTGTGACAATTCTCCCATGTAGCTTTGAAGTACAAAATTAGAGTATAACATCTAAGAGTCCGGTCACACCATGTTAAGTCTATGGAGATTTATATGAGGGGTAGGATAATAACCATTGCATACAGTCAAACCATGTTAAGTCTATGGAGATTTATATGAGGGGTAGGGTAATAACCGTGACATACAGTCACTCCATGTTAAGTCTATGGAGATTTGTATGAGGGGTAGGATAGTAACCGTAACATACAGTCACACCATGTTAAGTCTATGGATATTTGTATGAGGGGTAGGGTAATAACCGTGACATACAGTCACTCCATGTTAAGTCTATGGAGATTTGTATGAGGGGTAGGATAATAACCATGACATACAGTCACTCCATGTTAAGTCTATGGAGATTTGTATGGGAGGTAGGATAATATCGAGTATGTGAATAGCAACATGACAAGATAGGGATTGTGAGTCTTGGTGAGACATTTCAGATGGGGATATTTTTTTTTTTTTTCAAAAGTTTCTTTATTGAGTCAATGTTTCAGTTTCACATCCATTTTGATATATGTTCGTTTTGGTAATCTCAACAAAGAGGCGTGGACCTCAGCCCTTTTATTGGGTTGGTTTTCACGGTCCTGCCATCCGATAAATCTAGTATAACAATGTATATTTGTGTAGTGGGGTGGGAATCCAGCAGTGTTTGTGTGTTCTACGGAAGGTGGCGCGACGTGCTGATCCTTACTGTGTAGTGATTCCGGGCAACGCCGCACACGAGAGTGGTGCGGCGGAGACCGGGATTACGTAACGCTAGGTATATATATTCAGCGTTTACAGTAGGTCGACAGGCTGTCCTAGCTCGTCTCTTCTACGGAACAGACCCTTGGGCCTTCACGTTGCAGGCGGGTTCTTGTAACCATCCTGGTGGTTAGGCGAGTCTTTCAGATTAGCCTCTCCAGCGTTACCTGGGACATTGTACTGGGGTACTGTACTTGTGCGAAAGATCTTCCAGATCTTTCCAAGAAGTAGTTCGTTAATAAACATCCCTGTTTATTAAACGCGTGTGTTGTGTTGTGTGTGACTAGGTCCGTGTAAACTCACCGAAAACTGAACCAACCTACGTAGAGTGCGTAGGGTGGGATCCTGCCTGGAACTAGCATTCCGGATCGGGGTCATCCAACCTGCTAGACAGGCGGCGACCACCACATTTGTATAAGCTTGATCATATATATCAGCATCTTGTACGTTTACCAGCACTGCAGAGAATAGAACGGGGCGATATATGTACATGATTGTAAGCTGTTTTGAGAAGAAGTCCTAATATTCATTGGTATTCAGTATATTAGATAGACTTATTATTCATAAAACTAAAAAAGATTTTCAAGAGGATAATACTCAGACTCAAAATTTGTTCAGGTACCTGAAAAAGGTCTAAAGGTCTATGGTCTTATACACTTTTCATTTTTCCATAAACCTCCATGGAGAAAAAAGGAAAAACAAAGAAAAAATCTTGACATAGAAATAATACTGAGACTCAGTACAGATGAAACTAAAAGTAGTTCCTCGAGGAAAAGATTCAGACTCACTAAAAATAGTTCCCAGAGAAAAACAGGCACACCCAGTGCCGACCAAAAAAGAGTTTCCAAAAAATAACACCCATACTAAATGAAGCTAAAACTAAAAAACAGTTGCTAGAAGAAAACGCACAGACTCAATGTCTAGATTAAACAAAAAAAAACATTTCTCATGTGACAACCACACTCTATGTAGATAAAACTAAAAATAGTTCATAGAAGACAAGATCCAGACTGAACGAAGATAAAATCAAAATTAGTTCCTGGAAGACAAAACCCAGACTCATGAAGATAAAACAAACAAAAAACAGTTCTCAAAAGACAACGCCGGTACTGGGTAACAACGACCTTGACCTTCACCTGTTGCTGACGGGACTGACTTCCGCGCATGCGTGATGAAGCTCAGCTGTGGTCACGTGACGTTGGGGTCACGTGGGGTCGGGAGGACGTTCCTCCAGGGTGTGACGCTCCCCTCCCGGCATGCATTGTAAGTGGGTAGCTGGTGAGGGCTGGAGTCGCCATGTTAGCTTCTAATTTACAAGCAGCATTAGAAAGAGACGTCACGAGTTTGAGTCTGAGTTTATTTATGTCACACATTTTGTTGGCTCCATAATTTCACGAGTCAAAGAAGAGTGACATTATGGAGCCAACACAATGAGTGACATAAGTAAACTCAAACTCAAACGAGTGGCGTCTAGATTTTATCCTACCCCGTTTCCACATTTTTTTAGTATTAGAAAGTAGTGACATAAACGACACTTTATGTCACACCCGTGACATAAACAAATCCCATGTTAAGCCTATGGCTTTTTTTATTAAGGGTAGGATAATGATACATGGGTTAACGTTCAGCGCATCTAGCGGTGAAGCGTTTAGTTAAAGGGGGCGTCCACCAATCACGACAAGGCTACGACAAGTGCCAACAAGAAAGTTCCAATCGGATTTGTTGCAGCCTTGACGTAAGAAGGGGGATCTGCGACAGCGTTGTTGGGGCGTGTCGTAGACATCGCTGGGTCCTGTAAAAAAGATGCCCATGGTACCGACACACTACAACAGACTTGGGAAAAATCAAACATGTTCGACGCTTTCGTAGCCTTGTCGGAAGACTCGCGACAAGCTTCCAAACGCAGCCAAATCGTGACCTTGTCATAGACTCTTGTCGGGAACTGGGGTCCACCAACCACGACAAGGCCTCCAGTCGTAGGCCAGTCGTGGACCTTGTCGGTGACCCATTGTCGTAGCCTTGTCGAGGTTGGTAGACGCTCCCCTTTAAGCTCAGTTAAACAATGCTAAGTTGGGCCTAAAATCAAAGAGATCGGGTTAGGACTTATATAATATCAGGCACGCATTTTAGGCAGGCAGATGAGTTCTTTAGTAATGCTAAAGAGTAGAAAGGGGTGCAGTCGTGACATACGATGGCCAAGATTAAAACTCATCCAGTTTTACGATAGCACCTTTCATCATGTCTAAATCTGTAACAATTCTTCATCCTCCGTGTATGAACTTGGAGAAGATCTATATTGATACCATGCATGGTCAGCAGATACCCTTGACGCTAACCTAATGCTATTCTGGGAGTTGTATCTTGTCTATTTGCACGTTTTCCAGCTGAGGCTCTGTCACACAAGTCACCAGTGTGTCCCGTATTAAGAGAAAACGTGGTTACTGAGTCCGAAGGGATGGCCGTTCGAGGTCTTTTTATGCCATGAATACGTCCCGACGCCTGCGGCGTCGGGACGTATTCATGGCATAAAAAGGCCGAGAATGGCATCCCTACGGGCTCAGTCGGTACGTTTTCTTATTATTACATACATAAATTCAACAAAAAGGCCATTTCAAATACTTATCATATCTATCAATTCACCCGATTGTCACAGTGTGCCCGAATATTCCCTACGGGCGCAGTGCGCCCGAACATTATCTATATTGCACCCATAGCAGCGGGTAGTATTTCATAGACGTTCGGCCATAGGTATGTAATAATATCATGAAACATCCCGAAATTTCATATGATTGTTTATATGGCATGAGTTGTCTTCGCGGCATGATATCACGAAGCGGAGCTGAGTGGTATCTGTAGCGGCAATGAATGGCATATAAACAATTATATGAAATTGAGTGATGTTTAGATTTTATCCTACCCTGTCACATGTTTTTAACCTCATATGTCACCAGTGGCATATAAATATTTAATGCCATAACCGTGGCATACAGTCACACCATGTTAAGTCTATGGAGATTAATATGAGGGGTAGGATAAATACGTATTATGATCTGTCTCGATAATGCTGTAATTCACAGTAACGTCGTGTTGTCCAATGTCCAATTTGTTAACGCTTCATTTGCCTCCTCCCGAGTTAACTATTGTACAAATAACTCCTAGTCTGCAGTCGTCCCACTACTTGACTGATCGGGGTAAGATAATATAACAATATCTTCTGAATCAATAGCATCTTGTGGACGCAAGGTTGGTGAATTGGGGATGATTGGGGAGAGACAGAAAGAAAGAGACAGAGGCAGAGAGAAAGAGAATGGCAGAGAATGTCCGAGCAACAAATAGACAGGGAGAGGCACTCATACAAAGAGAGACAGAGAGAGGAGAGCGACACAGAAAAAAACACTGCGCGAAAAACTACCACTTTATTCCAATGTATGCCATATACATGTATACGCCAATAGATACGGCGTATACACGATGGAAAAAAGGTTAACCTAGTATAAGCAAACACATACTTATATATGCTGGGCGCATACATATGTAAAATGGTGGTTTTCATGCAGTGAAAGAGAGAGAGACAGAGAAAACAGAGAGAAAAATAGAGAGACGATACAAAGAGAGTGAGGGAGACAGAGGGAGAGGCAGACAGGCAGACATAAAGAGATAGAGACAGAGATAGAGAGATGAGGTGAGAGACAGGCACAAGGATAGAGAGACAGACAGACAGAGAGAAAGCGTCAGAGAGAAAGGTAGAGAGACTGACACAGAGACATAGATAGGGAGGGAGACAGACACACACATAGACACACAGATAAAGATAAAGAGGGAGAGAGACAGGAAGAGAGAAGAGAGAGAGAGAGACAAAGAGACAGAGACAGAGACAGACACAAAAAGAACTTAGGAGAGAAATTAGGAGAGAAAGATAGAGGTAGAGAAGGGTAATGTGAGATACAGAGAGACAGATAGTAACACCTAAAGAGATATAGAGAGAAATAGAGAGCGGGAGAGAGTGAGAGACAGAAAGAGAGACAGGGACAGGAAGAGAGAGGCAGAGAGAGTGAGAGACAGAAAGAGTGATAATGAGAGGCAGAGAGAGTGAGAGACAGAGAGAGAGAGAGGCAGAGAGAGTGAGAAGTGAGGGACAGAAAGAGATGCAACGAGAGTGAGAGACAGAGGCAGGAGAAGAGACAGAAAGAGAGAGTGAGGGACATGGGGATAGAGAGTGAGTGACTAATGATTTAGAGTAATTTGTGCCTTAACCTGAGTACAAGAAGTCATCAATTATCGCTCTCCACGTTCAAGAAAACAGTTTCTTCCTCGTACTTGATACGCCACCTGGTGACCGATCGCATAACCAGCCTTCTCCTCAAAACTTCCATTTTATGACATTTTGAATCTGACCGTATTCTGCTTTATCAATTCACCAGAAACAGGTTACAGGTAAACACTGCCAGGGAAGTGGGAATCTTTACCGATTAGCATTCTGAAGATGCCAAACCTCAGTTAAACTCAATTCTCGTGCCGTATTCTAATATCAAATGAGTAAATATTAGGCTTTGTCTAGTTTGTCTCAACCCAATATATATGTTTAAAGTAGTATTATTGTAGCAATCTCTAGATCTAAAACTAAGGCCACTCAAAAAAAACCTTGTTTCTCATCACCGCGAGCATCAGAAAAAACGATTTTAGAAGATTTCTTTTTTTTTTCATAAAAAAAGATGAACCTTGATAGAAATTATGAAAGGCATGTGTATTTAGTATCATATTAAAACTCCTGATGTCCTGATGTAAAATTCTGGAAACCCCGCGTAATTGCACACCCCGCGTAAGTGCACACTTTGGTCTGGATCGGAGGGTGGCTGCTTATGGGGGGTTTTATTGTATGTCTGAAGCCCATTTTATGACACTTCAAAAGCCATCTTTGATCTAGCTGTAAAAAAATGAAAAAAAGCGCCCTAGTCATATTTTTTATGGCTTGGTGATGAAAATCAAGTTAGTTTTTTGAAGTATCAAGCTTTGCTCTATTTATTGAACCGAAAGAGTTACAGTAAGTTTGTGTAAAAAAAAACGTGAACTTTCCATCGGTGCATAACGGACCATCCAAAGGGCTACAAGTGATCACTCCAACGAAGAACAATGTCTGAAATCAAAGATTGTACATGGGAAACTCTGAAAAACTTATCTAACTATTTGCATGAACGATATAGCACACTTGTATTTTCAATGTGAATCATTAGATATACCTCTAAAAATAACTGAAGGAATCTCCGGTTTCATGTTTGTGAACCGTTCTTCTACCCCAAAAAAGCGTAAAGAGAATATTTCATATTCATCATCCTTTATCGTTCTTAGATCTTGGCATCCATTCAAAGGGCCATCAATATTAGATATATCTGATGTATGCCGCATGCAAACTGTCAACAAACTAGGAGCAAATGGTATGTTCATCATTTACGAATGAGCGTGCACTTATGAAGGAGCAGCAATAAAAGGTTTGGGTTACATTAAGTCTATGGATAGCATTCTTTATCTCACCCAATATATTTTTTCTCCATAGACTTAACATTGGAAACTCATATCTAACACCCATTAAATATTTAGGAAAAATATCCAATGGGGGATAAGGTCACAAATGTTAGCCCATTAGTCAATATTAAGGGTGAGATAAATTCAGAAACCCATTCAATTTAGGGTCAAAGCTCGATCCCATCTCATTTGAATCACATAGCAATTCACGCGGCTTCGCCTTGTGAATTACTACACGATTCAAACTCGATGGGATACGAGCTCAGACCCTAAACCTTCTTGGGTTTCCTCTATAGTAGCCCACTTGGACCCATTCAACTTGCCATTTCTGCATCCACCTGAATTTTATCGTTTTGTAGTCTAGGATCTTCTTAACCCTTTCTCTGCAGCACCCAGTTCCCCTACTTAGCATTACACAGAAGGCATTACCTGCATAAACGACCCTGCTCCTGCAGGCACATTTTTGGGGAAATAGCAATGTCACATGATGTGTCATGTGATTTGAGTAATTTACCTTGGTAACTGATGATATTTTTGCATGTTGAATAAAAGGTAAATATGGCTCTTATACTTCGTCAAAATTTCTTTTAATTTAAAGAAGTATCTTTTTATTTACTGAATATTGTATAGAAGTATCAATGATACCTCGAAAATGCCTGGGGGCATCTTCCTGCCATAGCCAGGGGAATGCCTGGAGGCATCATGCTCCTATAGCCAGGGGAATGCCTGCAGGCATCATGCTGCCATAGCCAGGGGAATGCCTGGAGGCACCATGCTGCTATAGCCAGGGGAATGCCTGCAGTCATCATGCTGCTTTTAAAGGGTTGAGCCTACATCCATTCATCTACTTCATGGTTAGCTCCTCATTATCGCTGACTCTTACACTGTGGATGATACTAGCTCAAGGATGGAATATGTATTAACTCCTTTCAAACTTAATCTTATATACTAGATAATCGTTGATAGTTCCTTAGTTCCTTAGTAGAGCTTCGCTTGTGATCTTATAGCCGATGTAGCACGGTAACCTAACACACCATCCAACTCCAGGTAAAATGTTGGACAATGATTCTTGATAATTCCTTTTGATTAGGTACTACTTCCAACGACATTAATTCACAAAGCTGAATACATACACACTAATGACTAGTTTTGTGTACGAGTGGCCGTAATCTCCGAGTAGTTGACGCGTAGTAATATCCGAGTGATTTGCGAGGATATTACGTCGTCAACTACAAGGAGATTACAGTCATTCGTATACAAAACCAGTCGTTATTGTATTTATTACCCACCTACAAGATTAATCAGAAATCTATTGCAATTAAAAAGTTTGTGTAAGCCGTTTAGTTCCAGGCACCACAGCACTGTTAAGTGTGGCAGTAATTCGGTGCAGACTGACACCTATAATATAGTTCGCCATTAACCTGGGATTTTAGCATACAAAGTGTATTTTCTTATGATGAATAAGATCATTTTGATTGATTCTAAATAATTAGCATTGAATAGACATTCAAGAAACTTAATTCGAAGTACATGATGATTCAACCTTATTATGGAGAGGACTATTTTTCCGGAATCTCCTGCAGGAGATTCTGACATGCCAGAATCTCCCGGTAACTGTTTCCAGGTGCCCTATACATTTCCTATGGAGACTCAGTATTAGGTGGGTAATAAAAAATATCAAATGTCATTAGCAGCCAGTAATGTTATAGTCAGTCAGCAATTCATTTTGCATCATGTGACTAATCATTCCATATACTATCGTAAAACTGGATGAGTTTTAATCTTGGCCACCGTATGCCATGACTGGAGTTTGGCAAAGTGACTTCATGAGGCGAAGCCGGGTGAAGTCCGGAGCCAAAACTCCAGGAGTGGCATGCGGTGGTCATGATTAAAACGAATCAGGTTTTAATTTTATCCTACCCAGTCTCCTCGATTTTGGATTATTATGTAATAAAAATTCTGTATGCCACTAGTGGCATATAAAACTCTGTATGCCAGTCAGCATGGCATACAGAAACTCAATGTTAAGCCTAGGGGATTTTATATTAGGGGTAGGATAAAGAACACTGCTCTACTTCTTCTGCGTTACACACTTTCATTAAATATTACAATTCGCTGCTAGATTTGGACCTGCACACAGTACAGAGTCTGCATATCTAAACATATCAAGCACATGAGGTATTTTGGTATTGAGGTGTTTGGTCATAGTCATGGTCAGCTGGGCAGGCTAGAGACCCCGAGACACTGGCATCCTGCTCCTTTCTCAGTATTTTTTTTTTTTTTTTTTTTAGTTGATTTTTTTTCTGGAGTTAGCTACTAGGGTGCAAGATCACCCTATTTTCGGTAGGCTCCAGGGCCATATTTTAGTTTCGATCTCGTTTTGGGTATTTTAGAAGAAAGAAAAGGTAACATTTGGTACAAGGTGTTACAAAAATAGAAATTATATAACTCAGTAAACACTTACAGTTCATCGCATAGTACAGACAAAAGGTACATAATACTATATACAATGCACAAAGAAATTTGTCAATTAACATTTGATACTTGATTTTTTATATTTTTTTGTAACATTTCTTTATTGAGTCCTCTCATTACAATTGATTACCAAGTCAAGTAGAAGAAATTTTCA
Organism: Alentia gelatinosa; assembly: GCA_950022655.1. Classification (NCBI taxonomy): domain Eukaryota; kingdom Metazoa; phylum Annelida; class Polychaeta; order Phyllodocida; family Polynoidae; genus Alentia; species Alentia gelatinosa. The sequence continues at coordinate 65,535,960 of OX465584.1, read as the reverse complement.
GGTGTATAATATGGATAACAACAAAGCGGGCATCCATCAGCCACTACATGAGGCTGGTTTCCATTGGATCCCTACATGGTAATTTCCAGCAATTATCCTGTTGGGTACTTTTTGGGTATTACCATCTACCTAGCATTCATAAAGTCAGGGTGGCTAGTAGACATTATAATTTTGTTTTAACACATATGATACTAATGTAGTATAGTGTAGTGGAGTGTGGTTTTGGGATATATGGAAAAAAGTACAGCGCTCAGTACATTAGTAGTATCACAGTGAATAGCATTCGGATAGTGAAGCGACGGTTTCTGGAAGCATGCTGGAAGTGTATATGTGACCACTCTAACCTATAGGCAATATATTTAGGGCGCGAGGGCACTGATCAAGTTTGAAAAACATTTAACAGATGCAATTCAGCCACACCGTCTTCTTATCAATGTATATCAGCCTTATAATTGAGGAATTGTCCGCCATTTTGTTTTACTCCGTCATAAATGACAAGTCACGTGGTATGGAGGGTAGTATTATATATAGTACGCCACTTAAGCGATGAACGGATGCCATATGACTATGGCGTTCAGAGGTGTATAATAATCATACATGTGTGGCAACATACATTAAATGTTATGGATCACCATTAGTATTCCACTAGTCATGCTATTTTGTAGACTACCATCTGAAATGCGATATCTTTTCACCTGTTTCTCATTGGTGAACATAAACCTCTTGTAACCTTCCTGGGGGCCGTTGAATCAAATTGTGTTGTCTATGAGGCTGGACGATACGACATATTGAACAATGAACGACATTGTATACGACCTTTTTTATTTTGGGTAGCATAAAACTAGTCGTTGGCATCAGCAGTATCGTTCAGTATATTTACTATATAAACGCTGATACTCATCACGCGATGCAGTGGTATTTCTGGGAAAAGCAGGCCGAGTGGTGCAGTCCCTCTGGATTGGTCCGAATGGTACAATGTTTGTCACAAATGGGTTGATTCTTATAAAATGGTGAAACTTGGTACTTTAGGGAAACTAGTTCATGTGGGGGAGACTGCTTGACCTCATTAATGGCTTTATCAAAATATTAATAGCCGCGATTTCGTAAATAAGATTCAAACTCTTGGAAAATGATTTTTTTGTCCGGATATTGATTATTTATGATTTATTTTTGTATTTCTGTTATTTATTTATTTATTTATTTATTTTTTTTTTTTTTTAGGTTTTTATTTACCCTGGAGTGGACACCTAGGACTATGAATGTCCTATCTTCCGGTGGCTCCAGCAGAACGAATAACTTACCGCGTATTTGCTTACAGAGTAAGCTCACAGAGCATTGCGGATACCAAGTTGTTATTAAGTCACAGTCATGTCAAGTTCAATACAAACATTATGTCTAGGCTTAAGCCCAAAGAAAAGTCAGAAAACATAGGTAACTCACACACAGTAGATAGGTCCAGATTGGTCACCCCAGACCTTTCCTGGTAGTAGCATTACACATTTGTGGACTTCGGCGGTTGAACTATACAATGTTGAATAGCTTAGGGGTGGGGGAAGGTTATGCTCAGACATAAGAACAGTAAAAAAGTGATCAAGTGTGTTAGTTAGTAATGTTGGATTTTCCTGCGTTGTAACTGTTTGATAGCAGTATTGAAGTCATTCTCCGTGGGGGTAAGCCTCAATGTGGGACTCAGTTTATTCCAGTGACTGGCTACTTTGTACATAACTGATTCTTTATACTTGCTTGTGCGTATATGACGTTTTATTTTCATAACCGGACCATCGTGGAGACGTGTTTCTCGAGTTTGTTCTAATAAGTTTCTATGGATTTTGCTACGTTTGTAGGCTAGTTTTTGTAGTTGGATAATTCTGCGATCATTTAGGTAGTTCAACTTAAACGATTTGTGGAGGATATTGGTGGGTATGCGGTTTTTAGAGTTATAACAAATTCTGAGTGCTTTATTCTGACATCTTTGCAGTTGGGTAAGGAGAGTGCTGTGAGTGTCATGTATTAGTACTCCTCCGTAGTCTAAGTACGGTAGAGTTTTAGTTTTATATATCATGATGGCTTGCTGTTGTGTTAGATATTTACGGATGAACGAGAGCATGTAGTTTTTGTGTGCAACCTTTTTGATTATATCCTTGATGTATTGTGAGTAATTTAACGAGCTATCCAGAGTGACACCTAGATATTTGAAGCTGTGGACTTCGTCTAAGTCTACATTACCAAGTGTTAGCTTGGTGTCGGGCGTGCGGGTAAGGATGGTTTTAGAACCAAATGTTTGTACCTTAGTCTTCTTCAGGTTGATCGTAAGTTTATTTTGATTACACCAGTTATAGACTCTCGACAGGTCGTTTTGTAGCAGTTTGACGAGGTCTGCGTGATTTTCGCCTGTGATATATAAGACTGCATCATCTGCGTACATTCTTATCTTGCAGTGTTCAAGGGCGGTTTCAAGGGAGTTGATAAATATTATAAAGAAAAGCGGGCCAAGTGTCGATCCCTGCGGGACCCCATATGAGATGCGTCTGGGAGCGGATAGTTTACTGTTTGCTACTGTGCTCTGGTATCTATTGGTTAAGTAATTTTTAGTCCAGTTTATTATTTGCGTGTTTATTCCGATGTTAGTTAATCTTTGAATTAATATCTTGTGGTGAACAGTGTCGAAAGCTTTTGTAAAGTCTAGGTAAGCAGCTATTGTAATTTCCTTTTGGTCTATTCCTATCAATATGTCATCAGTATAGTCAGCAATTGTCTGGGATGTTGAAAAGTTTTTCCTGAAACCCCCTTGGTTAGCGCTCAGCAGGTTGTGACTATTAAGGTGATTTGATATGTGTTTATGGATGATTTTTTCGAATAGCTTCCCTGGGAGAGATAGCAATGAGATGGGGCGTAGGTTGTTTACTTCGTGCTTGAACCCTGGTTTGGGAATCGGGGTAACTTTCGCCTTTTTCCAGTCATCGGGGTATGTTGATGTGGTTAGTATCAGGTTAAAGAGAAAAGTCAACTGGGGTATCAGTATTTCAAAACTATCCTTGAATATACGTGATGATACTCCATCAACTGCAGATGATTTGCCAATGGCAATAGTATTGACCATGTCCGACACCTCATCTTCATAAATGATTACATTATCCATAACTATGTCGGGGTGGGCATCAACTGGATTCCAATTTCCCGCAAATTTATCAGCAAGGTTGGCACCAATGTCCGTAAAATAGTTATTTATGTGATCAGCAACTAGGTTGTCATCGATGTCTATGTTAGTTGCCAGATCCTTTAGTTTAAAGGTGGACTTGTTTGAGCTGTTTGGAAGGAGTTTGTTTATTTTTGACCAGAATTTGTTTGTGTCCAAGTGCTGTTGTTCCTGTATATAATTCTGTTTGGCCCTTAGTATAGCGCTTTTTACCTGATTTCTTAATCGTTTAGCATTACTCCAGTCTGCCTCTAAGTTTGATCGGGTTGCCTGCTTCCAGGCGTTATCTTTTTCAAGTATTTGACCTATGATGTCATTAGTGAGCCATGGCTCCTCTATGTATTTGATTTGGTGCATCTTCATTTTGCATTGTATATCAAGACATCTCTCAATCTGGAACAACATATCTTTCCATGCTATATTTGGATCTGTGTGAATTTGGAAATTTGTCCAGTCTATCTCCCTGAGGTTGGTTTGCATTATGTCTTTAGAATAATTTTTGTAGGAGCGCCCAAAGAATTGTTTTTGTTCATATTTGCACTTGTCTTTCTTTTTGGTAATGCAGATACTACTATGGTCACTAATATTGTAATTTATAACCTTAGCTTCCTTTATATGTTGCATGTTAGTAAATATTAGATCGATTGTGTTGGCAAATCTAGTTGGGGTTTTAATATGTTGGATTAAGTTTGCTTCTGTTTCTATATTCCTTAGTAGTTGTTTATCAAGGTTGTTGTTGTCAGAATAATTAATGTTGAAGTCTCCTATCAAGGTTATTTCAGCATTATACTTACGTTCTACTTCGTTTATCTGTTCTAACAATGTATCAACAAAGGTACCCACGTTGCCATGATTCGGCCGATAGATCACACATACGAGCTGTTTCTTTTGATGAGGGGGTTTAGTTAATAGCCATAGATTTTCTAGGTTGCTGTTACTCACATTCAAATTGTGAAGGATTTCAAAGTCGATGTCGTCTCTGATATAAGCCCCTACACCGCCCCCTACCTTCACCTCCCCTTTCTCGTTAAGCCATTGCCTATCGTTTCTGGCGAGAGAATAGTTTGGGATTTGAAACATACACATACTCGCTTTGCAATGTGTTGTAATATAACTTAGCACTTCCTATAATTGTTGTTAGATTGTTGCAAATCGCTATGCTAATCTTATTTGATCATTATTGCTTGCGATCGTCTTTGTTTACATTTTGTAACAACCGTTTACGCATGGCATCGCGGCATCGCGTCATAAATAGGTCGGTTGATTTTATTAACCAATCAGATTGAGTATTCAAAGTGTGGTGGTAGGGCGCCATACCAGCACAGTATGGTGGTACACCTCAACTACCACTTGCATAGCAGAGGTTGGTATTTGGAGTAATTGTAGGCATAGGTGTATAGTACACACATATTACACAAATATGTATTTCTCTCTTCATACTATATTTCAATTTGAATGAGATTTAGTGCATGAAAAACGAGTTTGACACCGGCTACAACACCTCTTGAGGTGTCTTTCGGGACAATAAATGGACAACATTTTCAAAATTAACATCTTATGCTACACCACGTACAACCTTTCATTCTATCGTCTCGTCAAAGGGTCGTTCGCCTACAACATAGGTTTTATGCTATGGTTTGGCACCAAAGAGACTTGTAAGATACTTTTTTATAGTTCATCTTTTTTTTTCAACGTGGCCCAGGCTCGTAATTGAACATTCGCATGCAGTAGGTTAAGAGCTGTGAGGTTACTGCTGCTGCCCTTGCCAGAGTGTCTCGTTATACAGAAACCAATGTAATGAATTATCTTTGAATTATATATCATTAAAGAAAGTTTCTTCTAAAGGTATAAATTGAAATCTATTTGTTGTCATATTTGATATCTTCTTTAAAACCTTTGCTTCACTTATTTATTTGACAGGAACGTATTGTCATCTGGTACACTGGCAACCAGAGCTAGACAAAGTTAGCTCTGGTTGGGTTTAATAAGCGTCCGCCTTGAACCAGTATATGGACCAGGGACCTCTTACACAAGTCCGGAATATCCTCTTTGTGTTCTCTATCAGTGAAAGATAGTTTCTCACATGTCGTTATGTAAGTTACTCACAGAGTAGGAAAGTTCAAAGAAATAACCTTCACCAGTAGGCGACTCCACTCCATGTAGAGTGAAGCCTATGGCGCCTAGAATAAGCTCGTCCTCCAGTGAGGAGCGGCTTTTCTCTCTAGTTCTCTACTAGATCTTTACCTCATACTCGCTGCTGCTCACAGCAGGAACCGCAGAGGTACACCCCTCTGCTGCTACGTCAGCAACTCACATGATCATTCCCTTCCTTATACAGACGATCTGCTCTATGTCTTACTTCCTTATACAGAATTTCTACCCTAAAGTTTACCTCCAACCTCTGCTCACATGCTATTACATTATTAGCCACTAAATAATAAGTATTTACTACAAGACAAGAACATAATTTTTGGACAAGTACGTTGTACAAAGCTATGAATATGACCTATTAATTATTTCTGCTTTTAGAGCCTACATAGAACAAAAGGATTTGATTTGAGGTGCACCCGAGTGATCCCGTGTGGGATTCATCCCGACCAACCCCTATAGGGGACAGAGCCATTGTTAGTTCACGAAGAAGTCACCAGGTGGTCGGGGGACAAACCTGTATTCTGGCTCTTTGTTCTTACAAAATTCAACTGCCTTTCAATATTTTACTATGGTTCCCTTGACTCTCTACACCCATCCCAAAGCAGGATGACATAATGATTAAACCCAAGACATGATGTTTTTCACATGGAACACTTTATATAAATATGTGAGCAAGGCTAAAGTAGTGACATTTCCCAATTATCACTCACTTCTTTTCCACCTCCTTTAGTGAAGAACACCTAGTTTTTCACCTCCAATAGTGAAGAACACCTACTCGGGGGGCGCCATGGCGGCCCCCGTGGATCATAGGCTATATGCCGTATATAGTAGATAGGGGTTGGTGGCCAAACTATGTCACTTGGGTGCTAACCTTTTTTCCCCAAAGTCGAAATGAACTCCAGGTGGTGGGTGGAGTTTACAATCTCAATAGACCCTGAGCACAGACCCTGCCCCGCTTCACCTCAACCTAAATGAGCCATCTTGACAGACCATGCAGAAACTCAACCACTCTCCTGGAGGTTCCTAAATGCTGATCAACAAGCTAAAAAAATATCAATCTCAGTGGCTAAGTGGTAGGGATGTTCGCCTCAAGCATCGGAAATCAGGGGTTCGAACCCCGGCCGGGTCATACCAAAGACTTGCACAAAATGGTACCCACTGCCCATTCGGCTTAACACCCGTCATTAGAATGAGGCGTAGGGGGCTAGGGCCCGAGTGGAGGAATGGTTGTCTACCCAAATTCAGTGATTTCAAATTTTAAATTGAAAAAAAAAGAAACAAAAATAAGGTAGGATGTCCAAAAGGATGATGTGATAAGGTAAACAGTGTGTAAAGCCTAGAGGCTTAGACTAGCTAGGTGTAGACCTTAAGAATAAGGGAGTAAGAACTCCAACATAAGTGAACTATGTACTACTAAGAGTCAAGAACTTAAATGCCTAACAGCTTTAATGACAGGTTAATCCAGCTTGTATACAATCAGCAGATGGCATCTTGGAACAGGGTAAGCTTGTAAACTCTCGCTGCACGAGAACCACCATTTTACATATATATGCGCCCGGCGTATATAGGTATGCTTTTGCATATACAAGGGCGTTCTATTCCCCATGGGTATATGCCTCATCTGTAGGGGTATATAAGCATCCATGGTGCGGTCAAATATACATCACATATACGCCTGATTCTCTTGTATTTACACCACTATCGAATAGTTCCAATATCTGCCACTTCGGGACGCTACTGGTAGCATATTTCGTTGTCCATTAACCATCTAAGTCTGCATTTTAAGAAAAATACAATCTTATATTTATTTTATAAAACCATTATAAAACCTGACTGAGTATAAATTGATTAATTACACATTATAAACCCTGCATTATGTTGGTTTTTTACAGTTTTTCTAATAGATTTTACTTTAAAACACCATTTCTAGGTGTCGTCAGTCCAGGTCCAGTATTTAATGGCCCTGTTCGAACTTACAGTTGAATCCTGAAATTACCCCAGCCAGAAGCTGCTGACTTTAGTCCAGTCCCACCTGACCCGCCACCTCCCACCTGACCCGCCACCTCCCGCCTGACCCGACACCTCCCGCCTGACCCGACACCTCCCGCCTGACCCGACACCTCCCGCCTGACCCGACACCTCCCACTTGACCCGCCACCTCCCGCCTAATGCGACACCTCCCGAACCGGTACCCAGCCGGGTTCGGCCATGGTGTGAATGCTTATCTGTAGCTTAGTAGATGTAGCTGTAACTGAAGGCAGAGGTTAGGCGGGAGACAGAGGGTCAGTGTTGGTACAACTTCTACCAATACCCACTCGCTTGCCAGCTCTCCCTACACCAGAGAAAAAGGGTGGGGGGAACCTTTTTTAAATTCTACTTGTACACATATACGCCTGGCATATATATATTGCGCAGAGGTTAATTCCTCTCATATACGCCAGGTGTGAAATACAGCCAAATCGCATCCATATTTAAATGGAAACGGTATTTTATACGCCTTATACGCTGGCGTGAAATATGGGCATATATATATATGAAAAAAAGTCAATATACAGCCGATACATATACTTCCGCGATGGCATATATAGGAATAAACTGGTGGTTTTCGTGCAGTGTCTGTGCTGGGATTGGGAATGACGATTGAACAGTCTCATTCCGGTCTGTGGCACATGCCAGGAGGGCTACTCATGTCCTTAACAACTCAGGTGTCAGTGTCATGTTGAAGCACCCTGCCCCCATGTGGCCAGACCAGGAACTAGAGTGAGCAATAATGGGGGTAAACATGCCATTCACTACAGGGTTGCCATACGGTCAACATCAAGACAGGGAGGAGCTGCTACAAAATGGTGACTTTCTTAATGCTTCTTTGGTACTAATGAATATGGGCAATTTAGATGAATTTAATCTCTTTGCATAGAAACCAATATAAGAGGTCACAATAGGGATGTATAGACCAGGGCCTTGTTTTTTACTCGTGTTAAAATTTCAATCCTAGATTTGTATGGAAAGTACGGGAAATCCTCTATATAAACACAGTGAGGTTTGATAGAACCGGAGACAGTTCTATACTTGAGACACTTTTAGCGGCGATTGAGCGCGCTGCACTGAGACCATGTCTATAGCACAGCCGCCATTTTGTGTCTTGCAAATTGTCTTCCAATCACAGAGATGTCTCAGCATATCGTTGGCCGATTATGTCGTGACTGAAAAACAGGGCCCAGGACTTTACAAGTGGACCAATATGGATGAAAAGAAGCAGGAACAGATTTGGTATGAGAGATAAATTATAAGTATCATGTAAATAGTCGTACTAAGGAAAAATGTGGTTACTGATCTATAACGGGTGGCCGTTTGAGGTCAATTGATGCAAAATTATATCCTGACGCCACAGGCAGCGGGACATATTTTTGCGTCAAATGACTGAGAACAGCCACCTGTTCGGGCTCAGTCACTACGTTTTTTTATTACTATACACCTCCTAATCGTTTAAAATGCCGTTTTATTAACTTTTCAAAAGTCACTGCAATTCACTCCGGCCCACTATCAGAGCAGGCGCAAACATTATTTATACTATACCCCTTTTATACATGTTCGGCTTTATGTATCTAGTAATATACCATTATAAAACATCCATGTTAGAGTGAATGGCAATAGTCTAAAATATATCTTTTTAAAAAGAAAAAAAAACTCAGCTTCCAAAATGGACCAATGATCTGCTTGGAGACAGGTAGGTGACAGGTAGGAGATATCAGAGCTGTTCTGTGAAGATCATGGCTGCACTTCCATGTCAGGTACATCTCTCAATCTCAGGGCAGATTCCCTGATCTCAGCTCTTCCCTTTCACCATACACGCACTGCGCCTGCTCTCTAAGATCTCCATATTATCGCTCACCGGAAGTAGGTCTGTGAAAAGCCGCGCACGCGCAGGTGAGATCAGAAGGCGGGCTCAGAGGTCACTGAGTGCGCACACTGCTAGAGGCTCATAGGGTGTGGGGAGGGAGGTGGGTTCAGCTCTGTGTGTTAATGTGTTGGTGTTCTGTATCTTGTTTCAGGAGGGAAGGAATGGGATTATTAGAGGGAAACTATGTTCCGGTGATCATGCTTACCGGTACTTGGTTTCCCTATTCCTATATACCTTCAAATATTGATAAAAATGCTTAATTCTTTACGTGAAACACTTCCGAAGCAAGTGACCACCCTTATTGAGTAACCACAACAGCTATTGTTTCGTCCCGCTGCTGTATTTTATCACGTGATCAGAGCGGAACAAAAACGTCAGAGCGGGACAAAAACATGAGAGCGGGACGAAAACGTCAACCTTGACACATAACTTATTTTTAATGCACCCCCCAGCACCGGTATGTAACTCTATCTAGTTCAATAATGGGTATATAGGAATATATAGAACTGCATCGAGAATCGTATAAATACACAATACTCCACGAGTTTGGATGGGCCGCAATAGTCATCGAAGCGAAGCCGAGTGACGATTATGGCCCATTCAAACGAGTGGAGTTTTGTGCATTTTACGATTTGAGTGCACGCGGTTCTGGATTTATCTCACCCCTTTTTATGACATTAGATATCATCAAAATTTCAAAATAATTAGAATAGACTTGGCAAATTTATATGACGTCATCTCAAATTCACTGTGCCACGACCGTGGTGTAGTATTATCACTTTACGGGGGTGATCGTTGAGTATTTTTTTCTAATATTATTCCCATGGCTAACCTTGCACCAGGGGTAAGATAATTGATGATACTCTATTCCTATATACCTGTGAGTGATAACACTATGTTTACATACTTTTACTTGGGGTGAGGTGACTGGATTATGGCGATGGAGGTGAGTTCAGATCGCTTTGTTGAACAATCAACTACTCCTCGTTGTATGTAACAACTAAGTATGGAGGTATTTCATGCTGGAAATTAATGTAAAAGATTTTAAATAGTAGGATTTTGAAGCCTGTAAAATGTAAACATACTACATCGATGCGGCTATGATGTCGCCATGCCAGTGTTGCATAGCAACATGCATAGCAATACATAGTGATATTTGGCAGATATGTACAGTTGTCAGTAGCTGGTGTATTTTTTCAAACTTTGGTAAATGTGTAAAGCTGTCAGTAGATTTTGATTTTTTAGTGATATTTGATAGATGTGTAAAGGTATTGGTAGATGATGTATTTTAGTGATATTTGGTACATGTGTAAAGTTGTCTGTAGACGTTGTATCTTATTGGTATTTGGTAGATATGTAAAGTTGTCAGTATATGTATGTTAATGATATTTTGTAGATGTGTAAAGGTATCAGTAGATGTTATATCTAAAGCCCAGTGTCCATCTACCGATTAAGGGTTGCACGATTAGCTCGCAAATTGTATAGGAGTCGGTGAACTTGTCGCAGCCAAATTACGTAACCGTTCGCTCGACAGGTAGAAATCAAGGAGAGGGGTTGGTGGGTATTGTTCCTAAACAAATAAGTCTACTAATCGGTGGCTCACCCTTGCCTATCTACCAACTACGGCCGATTCCTTTAAGGTGCCTCGCCTGAGACTAATTACCGTCCGTTTGTCACAGATAAAGGTACATGAATATTCTGAAATCGGTAGATGGGCATTGGGGTTAGTTATATTTGGTAGATTTGTAAAGGTGTCAGTAGATGTTGTATCTTAGTGATATTTGGTAGATTTGTAAAGTTGTCAGTAGATGTTGTATCTTAGTGATATTTGGTAGATTTGTAAAGGTGTCAGTAGATGTTGTATCTAAGTGATATTTGGTAGATTTGTAAAGTTGTCAGTAGATGTTGTATCTTAGTTATATTTGGTAGATGTGTAAAGGTGTCAGTAGATGTTGTATCTTAGTGATATTTGGTAGATGTGTAAAGGTGTCAGTAGATGTTGTATCTTAGAGATATTTGGTAGATTTGTAAAGTTGTCAGTAGATGTTGTATCTTAGTGATATTTGGTAGATTTGTAAAGGTGTCAGTAGATGTTGTATCTAAGTGATATTTGGTAGATTTGTAAAGTTGTCAGTAGATGTTGTATCTTAGTTATATTTGGTAGATGTGTAAAGGTGTCAGTAGATGTTGTATCTTAGTGATATTTGGTAGATGTGTAAAGGTGTCAGTAGATGTTGTATCTTAGTGATATTTGGTAGATGTGTAAAGTTGTCAGTAGATGTTGTATCTTAGAGATATTTGGTAGATTTGTAAAGGTGTCAGTAGATGTTGTATCTTAGTAATATTTGGTAGATTTGTAACGTTGTCAGTAGATGTTGTATCTTAGTTATATTTGGTAGATGTGTAAAGGTGTCAGTAGATGTTGTATCTTAGTGATATTTGGTAGATGTGTAAAGGTGTCAGTAGATGTTGTATCTTAGTGATATTTGGTAGATGTGTAAAGTTGTCAGTAGATGTTGTATCTTAGAGATATTTGGTAGATTTGTAAAGGTGTCAGTAAATGTTGTATCTTAGTGATATTTGGTAGATTTGTAAAGGTGTCAGTAGATGTTGTATCTTAGAGATATTTGGTAGATTTGTAAAGTTGTCAGTATATGTTGTATCTTAGTGATATTTGGTAGATTTGTAAAGGTGTCAGTAGATGTTGTATCTAAGTGATATTTGGTAGATTTGTAAAGTTGTCAGTAGATGTTGTATCTTAGTGATATTTGGTAGATGTGTAAAGGTGTCAGTAGATGTTGTATCTTAGAGATATTTGGTAGATTTGTAAAGTTGTCAGTAGATGTTGTATCTTAGTGATATTTGGTAGATTTGTAAAGGTGTCAGTAGATGTTGTATCTTAGAGATATTTGGTAGATTTGTAAAGGTGTCAGTAGATGTTGTATCTTAGTAATATTTGGTAAATTTGTAAAGGTGTCAGTAGATGTTGTATCTTAGTAATATTTGGTAGATTTGTAAAGGTGTCAGTAGATGTTGTATCTTAGTGATATTTGGTAGATGTGTAAAGGTGTCAGTAGATGTTGTATCTTAGAGATATTTGGTAGATTTGTAAAGTTGTCAGTAGATGTTGTATCTTAGTGATATTTGGTAGATTTGTAAAGGTGTCAGTAGATGTTGTATCTAAGTGATATTTGGTAGTTTTGTAAAGTTGTCAGTAGATGTTGTATCTTAGTTATATTTGGTAGATGTGTAAAGGTGTCAGTAGATGTTGTATCTTAGTGATATTTGGTAGATGTGTAAAGGTGTCAGTAGATGTTGTATCTTAGTGATATTTGGTAGATGTGTTAAGTTGTCAGTAGATGTTGTATCTTAGAGATATTTGGTAGATTTGTAAAGGTGTCAGTAGATGTTGTATCTTAGTGATATTTGGTAGATGTGTAAAGGTGTCAGTAGATGTTGTATCTTAGTGATATTTGGTAGATGTGTAAAGCTGTCAGTAGATGTTGTATCTTAGTGATATTTGGCAGATGTGTAAAGTTGTCAGTAGATGTTGTATCTTAGTGATATTTGGTAGATGTGTAAAGGTGTCAGTAGATGTTGTATCTTAGTTATATTTGGTAGATTTGTAAAGTTGTCAGTAGATGTTGTATCTTAGTAATATTTGGTAGATTTGTAAAGGTGTCAGTAGATGTTGTATCTTAGTGATATTTGGTAGATGTTGAAAGCTGTCAGTAGATGTTGTATTTCAGTGATGGTAGACCCGTTCACCCGTCTCAGAGAAGCGCAGGGGTCTAGTTCCCTCAATGCCCATTACCCTGTTAGATGGCATGGTACGAGGAGATAAAAGTGTCAGCACATTAATGTAGAGAGTCTCTCAGCTTCCTCTCTACAAGTCCATGTTCTACTGTAGAACCTCTTGACCAATATACCACTAGAAAGAAACTATGTTGGCCTTGGCTGTGAGCAGTAATTTTTTCGAGCCTCACCGAGTAACTTTGACCTTCTCTCTCCGGAAACTTGGTTTCCCTATTCCTATATACCTCCAAATGTAGTTTGATGATGATAAATAGCAGTATTTGCTTACCTGCCTTCAAAAGTGAAGCCAGAACCAACCATAATTATATAATGCCCCAGTCACACTGGCGTAAAATCTGGCGTTTCTTCTACGTATTTGAAATGATGGGGACCACGTATTAGCTACGGATTTTGAACGTATTTAGAACGTATTGTTTGCTTTGCTTTAACGTTTTAGAACGCTTCTCAACGTTCATCAACGCTTCTTTACGCTTTTGTACGTATTGTGGCGTTTTTCGGCGCATGCCGACTTTCATTTACGCATCTCCGCGTTTTCCCGCGCATCACCGCGTATTTTTAGATTTCAAAATGCGTAGAAGAACGTAGACGTGCGTACACGGGAAAACGCCGTTTTTTACGCCAGTGTGACTGGGGCATAATTATCAAGTAACTTGACACTCTATGTTTTCTATCCACTGCTACTCTCATACACATTTTGTAAGAGACGATCTGATTGGTCTAAACGTCAACCTTTGGTAGTAAATGTCAGCCTTGAGTAGGAAACGTCAGTTATTTCCACCCCCCCCCCCCCCCCGTAGCATGGTGTAACCATGGAGTGTTCGGCCATAGGTATATAGGAATACTGGCAACTGACGTCAATGGTCATGGAAACATCGCCAATGTTGTGCCCAGTAGAGAGAGATAGTGAGAGGATAGACTTTCAGCATGCTGCAAACATCATCCCGTCACCATCCGTATGCCAACTCTGTGGCATTGGTAAGGAGCAGATGACCAGTCTCTCTCACAGAGGTGCCCAGCTGACTATGACCAATCCCCACAGACCAAACGACGTCATTAAAGGCATATCGGACAATTTGGCTTGAAAATCAAAACCCATGTCATTTTCCTGAAAATTGAATACGATGATCTCCAACTGTTGTGGAACAAATATCTAGCTTTAAAATCTTGGGTCACTGTGCTGGTTTTTGATTTATAGATCAATATGAAGATAACTTTATATAAGAATATATAAGAATTCTAAAAAGTATTTTTTCACATAGTAAAACCCATGTCATTTCCCTCAAATTTTCACAGAATATAGTACATATATAGTACTACTTATTTATGGTTTAAAAATCATAGGTCACCGTCCTTGTTTTGAAAGAATTGGAGAAAACCATATGTTTTAGTAGATTTCGTTTGTAGATCAAGCAAAAACAAATTGGCCTATTTTACCTATTGAGATTAGATAAACTGGACAAAATGTTACAGTTACTCATGTAGAATGACAATGAATCCCAAGAAACCATTTTTGACTAACAATTCACATTATTTAAAAATCACAAGGTGGCGCTACTGTTAATTGTAGGATATGCCTTTAACAAACTGGTGGTGAACCCATTTGGGTTATGCATAGGCGATCCAGAAGCGGCTAATAAGCTGGTTGCCAGGTTGTATTTGTTCCTAGTTAAACAATGTACTACATTTGATAATGTACTACATGTAATAACAGAAATGAGTTATTTACCATATTATTATGTACATCTTCATTTACACGTAAACCACGGAATAGTCCCCAAAATGCTAAGAATTTAGGAGATTTTAAAAACTGGCCCAAACAGGCAGGTTGGGGCAGAGATACAAGCGGCCACATAAAGTAGAGCGGAGGGTCTCTGCTAGGAGAGTGGGGCACGGACTGGTTCCCTGCCCTAATGAAATAAGGGTCAGGTAACGGGTTCCTACAACCTTCAACTAGACTGTAGTACGTCCCGCTGTCGCTAGGGCCAGGGACCTAGTTGACTAGTGGTTTGGCTGGGTTCCGCATATATCTCTGCCGAGCCCCCTAGTGGATACCCTGGGAACCAGTGTATCTGCTGGTCTGACAATCCCACAATGCAACAGAAAAATGGAGGCGTTACCAATAATGCACCACGAAACTGCAACCCGTTACCTGGGGCCCGTTTCAATAGAATGGGTCACTAAACCACTTAGTGACATGTTTAGTGATGCCAATAGTGACTTGAATAACAGAAAAAGTTTGGTCTCGTTGCAATAGGCATGTCACTAAAGGGGAGGTGTGTCTTGTCACTATTGTGGATGTGTCCCTAGTTTGGGACAGCATAGCGGAAAAACATGTTGGGTACCCCACATCACATACTCATGTCATACCGGGAACAAGTGCCATCAAAGTGAAGGTCACTGCATAAATAAGTGACAGCCATGAAAAATTCTACACGGGCCACCAGAGGAGCATTTGCTGTGACAGAATTCAAATGTGAATATTTTGGATTGCATGAGCCGATTTCCTTCATATTTGGCATGTTTATATGTTATATGTGTCCCTAACTAGGGTTCAAGTTTCATAGCTTTATTCCTATGGAAAGTAAAGTAATGTGTTTGTGACATCAAAAGCGAGAGGGTATACCCTCTCGCCATTTAAGACACTACAGTGACCCATACAGTGACCGGACAGTCATTTCTGAAATGGTACAAGCCCCTATTTGTGTCCGTCTCTTACCCTCAGTCGCAGAATGGGTTGTCCCTTAACTACTGCAACGCGAAGTACCGCTATTGTGTCACTAAACCCAATAACGGACGTCCTACAGGCTATTGAAACGGGTCCCTGGCCTATAGTCTCACTAGGCCAGGCTGCCAGGCTAGGGAACGGGTAAAAGACATTATGAGATGTATAACGCCCGGGTAACTCGTGAGATGGCGCTACAAACCTTGGTGTGTATTTTTGGTGAGTAATTAGTCTCGATGTGCAGGAACTGCTGTGTTTTGTGCATTGTGTCTTACACTGTGCCAGAGGCCCCCAAAGTCCATAAATTGAGTTAATGCATCTAATTGTTGTTGATCAGCATTAGCAAAATCAAGAGAATAATAAATACAAGTCCAGTTGAGTACTCGGAATGGATGGGTGACGTGCAGGCTGCCGTAGACGTTTGAATTTAAAAAGAAATAGGTTGTGGATGTAACGTTGGAGTAACGGTCATAAATGTTGACATTTTACGGTCTTTATTCCCACTGCTACAAGCCAATGCCCATCTACCGATTTTGGAACATTTATGTACGTATGTCGGCGACAAACGGGCGGTAATTTGTCTCAGGCAACCCATCCTAACGGAGTCGGTAGATGTAGGACAGCTAGGCAAGGCTACCCACCGATTAGTGAACCACAGCCTTCAGACGTCCTTTTGTCGCCAAGTTGTGGTTTCAATGTTCCAAAATCGGTGGGGATCAGTTTATCAACATGTTGATAAATGTAGTCTGCGACAACGGAATGCTGGGAATGGACGGTTGATAGGTTGACCGACGCAGTAAATACAGTAATCGCTTGGTGAGGCTTGTAGGGGGTGCCACACTCGGTTTCTTTGGTTTTTGCCCTCCCGTAGCGATTAGTGGACCATACACCGATTTCTTCAGTGTGCGGGTCGAGCAAGTTGTTACGTAATTTGCCTGCGACAAGGTGACCGACTCCTATACGATTTGGGAACTAATCGTTCATACCGAAATCGGTAGATGGACATCCGGCATTAGCTGTCAGTGTTTGCTGATTTAACTTAGCCATAGATTGGAATCTTTAAAATTACGTAAAATGTAGTCCTGAAAGTTATACAAACAGAATCTTAAAGGCATATAATACAATTCACAGTGCCGCTACCTGGTGATTTTTAGGTATTGTCTATCATAAGTCAAAATTAATTCCTTGTGAATTGTCCAATATGCTTTTAAAAGCATATCGGACAATTCACGATGGCGCCCACCTGGTGATTTCTAAATAATAACAATCATAAGTCAAAACTGTTTTTTGGGATTCATTCTAATTCTACATGAGTAAATTCAACATATGGTCCAGTTTATCCAATCTTGATAGGTAAAATAGGCAAATTTGGAAAATTGGGAAATTTACTGAAAATTAGAGTTTTCTTCAATTCTGTCAAAAACAAGGACGGTGACCTATGATTTTCAAAACCTAAATAAGTAGTATTATCTTTGTACTCTGTTCTGTGAAAGTTTGAGGAAAATGACGTGGGTTTCACTATGGGAAAGTGTACTTTTTAGAATTTCTATATATTCGAATATGAAAGTATCGTAATATTGATCTATAAATCAAAGACTAGCATGGTGACCCCCGGTTTTAAGTTAGATATGTGTTCCACAACACTTGGAGATCATCATATCAAATTTTCAGAAAACTGACATTGGTTTTAATTTTCACGTCAAATTGTCCGATATGCCTTTAATTAGTTGTGTGGGATATCTCGCTGGTGGTTCCTTGTCAGCAATCAGGCCCAATCAATGCCGCCGGGGTCATCTGGGTGCAAACTGAGCCGCCATTAAGTGTCGACGCCTTTAAACAAGTGAGCTGCACTTTACAGGAAAAAGCCGATAATTGATGGACATGTTTTCGAGTTGAGGATATTTCACTCTTGTCACTAAGCGCTGGCAGGTGCAGAAAACGAGGTGATTAAAAAACAAACCTGTCAGGCCGCCGAATAAAAACCAGAGTATTTAATAAACGGAAACACGCAACGTTCATCCGAAAGAAATTCGCCAAACTAAGCTGTGATTGAAATGACACAGAACATTGAGTTAAAAAGAGGAAACTTGTAAGCTGCTTAGCACAGCGATGGCGATTTCGAGAGTTGGGACATGGAAAACTCATCGCTCCAATGCCTCCATTCCTGCATGGAGTTGTCCCTCCGCCTTCATTGCCATATAAGGAATATAGTAGGCCCAGCAGCCAATGACTGCATTCAGAGCAAACCATGACCTTCACCCTGACTTGCACTTCCTGACACATCCTGACAAACTGTCGTAAAGCCACCCTTAAAGGCATATCCTGTAATTCACAGTAGCGCCACCTGGTGATTTTTAAATAATGTGAATTATTAGTCAAGAATGGTTTCTTGGGATTCATTGTGATTCTACATAAGTAAATGTAACATTCTGTCCAGTTTATCCAATCTAAATAGGTAAAATAGGCCAATTTGTTTTTGCTTGATCTACAAAAGAAATCTACTGAAAAATATGGTTTTCTCCAATTCTTTCAAAACAAGGACGGTGACCTCTGCTGATACATCTGCTGATAAAATTTGAGGAAAATGACATGGGTTTTACTATGTGAAAAAATACTTTATAAAATTATCTTCATATTGATCTATAAATCAAAAACTAGCACGGTGACCCCAGATTTTAAAGTTAGATATGTGTTCCACAACACTTGAAGATCATCATATTCAATCTTCAGGAAAATGACATGGGTTTTAATTTTCAAGCCAAATTGTCCGATATTCCTTAAAACTCCTGCCCCCACCAACGCCGATTCTGGTCCCGATAGGCCTTACTATTCACTTCCCGACACCATACCGATTCCATCGTGATGTCAGCAAAACTTTATTGGCTTTGTGTTTACAATGGACGATTTCTAGCCATTGAAGTCGGAAAGTCGTCAGGTGGTGCTAAATTCAAGAATTGCCACCTATAATCGTACAG
Source organism: Alentia gelatinosa (assembly GCA_950022655.1). NCBI lineage: Eukaryota > Metazoa > Annelida > Polychaeta > Phyllodocida > Polynoidae > Alentia > Alentia gelatinosa. The sequence continues at coordinate 65,517,199 of OX465584.1, read as the reverse complement.
TGTAAACATCAGGTAAGTTGTCAGGTGGTGCTAAATTCAAGAATCGCCACTTATAATCATCTAGTGTAAAAATCAGGTAAGTTGTCAGATGGTGCTAACTTTAAGAATCGCCACCTATAATCGTCTAGTGTAAACACCTGGTAAATCATCAGGTGGTGCTAAATTCAAGAATCGCCGCCTATAATCATCTAATGTAAACATCGGGTAAGTCGTCAGGTGGTGCTAAATTCAAGAATCGCCACCTATAATCGTCTCTTGTAAACGCCGGGTAAGTCGTCAGGTGGTGCTAAATTCAAGAATATCCACCTATAATCGTACAGTGTAAACATCGGGTAGGTTGTCAGATGGTGCTAAATTCAAGAATCGCCACCTATAATCGTTTAGTGTAAACGCCGGTTAAGTGGTCAGATGGTGCTAAATTCAAGAATCGCCACTGTAATTGTCTCATGTAAACGCCGGGTAAATTGTCAGTTGGTGCTTAATTAAAAAGTTGCCGCTTATAATCATCTGGTATAAACACCGAGTATCAATTAATCGTCAGGTGGTGCCCTATGATGCAATATATCCTCACCAAGAATCGTCCACCCAAGAAGTGTGTCAATCGTGTACACTAGACGATTCATACTCGTTTAAATGAGCAATGTATTATTTCCTGCTGTCCAACTAACTAGATGTTTACACTAGACAATTCTGGGAGACAATTCATAAATTTGCCTTAACTATGTAGTAGTATACAGTATTCCGTGAGTGCTATAGTATTGACAAGTCAGAAAGGATATAATAAGAATTATGCTCGCTATCATTGTAGTCAATAACACAGCTGCATGCACAAAACCGTTTATACTAGTCCCTGGGCCAAGACCCCAAAATTTCCGCTGCCCCCCCTGGAAACATTTGTTTTATTGTTTTATCTTGTAGATCCATCCTTCTAGTTAAAGGCATATCGGACAATTTGGCGTGAAAATGAAAACCCATGTCATTTTTCTGAAGATTTAATACAATGATCTCTAAATGTTATAGAGCACATATCTGACTTTAAAATTGGGGGTCACCGTCCTCGTCTTTGATTTAGAGATCAAAATTATGATCATTTTATATAAGAATATATAAAAAATCTAAAAAGTTGTTTTTCACATAGTAAATCCCATGTCATTTTCCTCAATCTTTCACAGAATATAGTCAATGTATAGTTCTCCCTATTTAGGTTTTAAAAATCATAGGTCACCGTCCTTATTTTTGAAAGAATTGAAGAAAACCATATTTTTCAGTACATTTCCTATGTAAATCAAGCAAATGAAAAAGGGCCTATTCTACCTATTGGATTAGGTCAAACTAGACGAAATTTAAATTTTGCTCTTATGAGTTTTGAATATGCCACAAATTACCAATTTCGATGGATGAATGGGTATATTTAAAAATCACCAGGTGGCGCCCCTGTGGATTGTAGGATATGCCTTTAACATTTCCACTTGTTGTCGCTCTGGCAAGTGGTCAGATTACCATGACAACAGCTGTTGAAGAGATCTCCCGTCAAAATGCCTCAACACCTATAATTCTGAGTGCTGAAAATCATTACTTGGTTCTGTGTTCTTTTAAGTATTACAATGACTCATTAGATTAAACTTTGGTATTGGACTCCATAGTCTGGTCCTTTGTGGTCTCCATGTACTCTCGGCAGTCCGATCAGTGTAGCGCATTGCAGTAACACCAGTTTTTTTGTGTGTTTTTTTATCATCAATGCCTCTCAACAAAGTTGAGTTTTTCAGGCATCTCAGAAGGCATCTGGGACCTGTTTCACTAGTTTTGTGACATGTCTGTGACACCATACGGACATTGGGGCTGTCTAGTTTCGTGACAACGCAAGTAGCTGCCCTTAGGAAAAGACAGACCCCAAACATAAGAATTAGACAAATCTACACATCATGGACCTGTTTCACTAGTTTCGTGGCAAAAGTGGTACCAACAGTGAAAGCAAGAACGGACAAAACGAAGTCTAATGTATAGTGCTTATGAAACCGGAGAAACCGGACACGCCATCTAGACATGTCACGAAACTAGTGAAACAGGTCCCAGATACACATAACGCTTGTAGGATATACACATATAACACTGGTATACACAGCTGAGTAGAATAAAGTTCAAAGAAATAATGGTAATGGATGAGTAGTTTGGATTTAGTCCATATTTCCTCGATTAATAGTTAGTTGCTGCTAATTGATTTGTCCTTTTTGGAGCAACTTTCTTTTGAAACTATCCTTGTCCGGTGTATTTTGTAGATCCTCATTAAGCGCATTCCACATACGAGCTCCTCTTTGGTAAGGATTATTGTAGACTGTGGAGCATCTTGTTGTATTTAATTGAAACAATATTTTATTTTGGGTTCTTGTACGTCTTACTCTCGTATCCACCCATTCCTCGTTGTTTCTATTTTTTTATTATTCAACGTATACAAAGCCCCCATTGAATATGTATGGGGACTCAGTAAACCACGACCCATTGTATAAAACCTGTCAGATACCATAACTGTGGTATACGGATTCAAACCTGTGGTATACGGCCTCAAAACCATGGTATACGGGAAAAATAGTCCCTTTGTGCTATAGAGCAAAGAAATAGTCCCTATTGTTGTACCTTTTAATATGGCAATAACTGGGTTTATTTTATTGGAGAATATAGATAATAAATACAACAAACGATGGTTTTGTGGACAGACGGCTAACGCTCGTGTATTACTACGCGTCAACCTCTCGTGGTTTACGGCCGCCTGTCCACAAAACCATCGATTATTGTCTATGTATTCTATAAGTGTCCAAATACTGTAGTCTATAATATACAAATACATCACACATAACAATTGGATGTTCCTCCTATTTTCCAGTGTGTCGATATTACACCAGCAATAAAGCTTGTAACAGGACGAAGCCTTGGAGTCATTCATTCAGCTAACTATTCACAACTGATAATAATATCATATTCCCAAATCTAATCATCGTCCCTTTTGCACGTGATAACCACTTGGCTAACAATAACTCTCAGGCGCAGCTAGGGACTTTAGAATTTAGATACGACTTTGGTATCAGAGTTTCCACTAAAGAAAAAGTTAAAGACACGTCGCCTTTCCGAGGTAGACGGAGAAAGCAGGAGGAAGGCGAACAGGGTTATCAATTCACACCTCAACCTTTCACTACAAAGCCTAATTAAGAACTGTGCTGGAAGCCCGTGGCCCGTGGAGACTCTGCTGGGAGAGTGTGAGTTACTTCCGGCGCATGCGCAAAGCCACAGAGCGAGACCCGGATGAGTAAATGTAATAAGTGACGAATGGGAGAGAGGAGGGGGGGGGGGTCGGTTCTAACAAGTTTTAATGCTCATTGGTAGATTCAACCAGAGAGAGAGAGAGTGTGGACCCACAGGGGTGTGCTTCAGAATTATGAAGCTTCCTGCAGTGGTAATTAGAGATTGGCAGTTAATTAGTAAAGCGTGGTTTAATGAAGGAGCGAGGATGGTTCCCCGGTCACACTTTTTTCTCACGGCCCACTTTGAATCGTGCCGGATTTGAATGCACGGAGTGAGATGGTGCCATCTTAATTGCCGAAATCCTGATCAGAGTTTTTCACGAGGAGATGAGCGACACTGATGCGGAGAGGTGCAGACTGGTTCTAGTCCGTGTATTCCTATGGTTGGCCCTCCACCTACCTTCCCCCTCCTTACTGTGATCCCTGTACCCCTCCACCTGCCCCACCCCTCCTCACTGTGATACAGGCTTCAGTCCCTGTACCCCTCCACCTACCCCACCCCTCCTCACTGTGATACAGGCTTCAGTCCCTGTACCCCTCCACCTACCCCACCCCTCCTCACTGTGATACAGGCTTCAGTCCCTGTACCCCTCCACCTGCCCCACCCCTCCTCACCATGATACAGGCTTCAGTCCCTGTACCCTTCCACCTACCTCACCCCTCCTCACTGTGATACAGGCTTCAGTCCCTGTACCCCTCCACCTGCCCCACCCCTCCTCACCATGATACAGGCTTCAGTCCCTGTACCCCTCCACCTACCCAACACCTCCTCACTGTGATAAAGGCTTCAGTCCCTGTACCCCTCCACCTACCCCACCCCTCCTCACTGTGATACAGGCTTCAGTCCCTGTACCCCTCCACCTGCCCCACCCCTCCTCACCATGATACAGGCTTCAGTCCCTGTACCCCTCCACCTACCCAACACCTCCTCACTGTGATAAAGGCTTCAGTCCCTGTACCCCTCCACCTACCCCACCCCTCCTCACCATGATACAGGCTTCAGTCCCTGTACCCCTCCACCTACCCCACCCCTCCTCACTGTGATACAGGCTTCAGTCCCTGTACCCCTCCACCTACCCCACCCCTCCTCATCAGGACTCAGGCCTCAGTCTCTATGTCCCTTTCCTAGCCCTCCACCTATCTCACTCCTACGGTTACTCCTCCACCTACCCCACCATTCCTCACCGTGATGCTAGCTCCAATCCCTGCATCCTATGCTACCCCTCCACCTACCTCACCCCTCCTCACAGTGATACAGGCTCCAGTCCCTGCATCCTATGCCTACCACTCCACCTACCTCACCCCTCCTCACAGTGATACAGGCTCCAGTCCCTGCATCCTATGCCTACCACTCCACCTACCTCACCCCTCCTCACAGTGATAAGGCTCCAGTCCCTGCATCCTATGCCTACCACTCCACCTACCTCACCCCTCCTCACAGTGATACAGGCTCCAGTCCCTGCGTCCTATACCTACCCCTCCACCTACCTCACCCTTCCTCACTGTGATACAGGCTCCAGTCCCTGCATCCTATGCCTACCACTCCACCTACCTCCCCCTCCTCACAGTGATACAGGCTCCAGTCCCTGCATCCTATGCCTACCACTCCACCTACCTCACCCCTCCTCACAGTGATACAGGCTCCAGTCCCTGCATCCTATGCCTACCACTCCACCTACCTCACCCCTCCTCACAGTGATACAGGCTCCAGTCCCTGCATCCTATGCCTACCACTCCACCTACCTCACCCCTCCTCACAGTGATACAGGCTCCAGTCCCTGCATCCTATGCCTACCACTCCACCTACCTCACCCCTCCTCACAGTGATACAGGCTCCAGTCCCTGCATCCTATGCCTACCACTCCACCTACCTCACCCCTCCTCACAGTGATACAGGCTCCAGTCCCTGCATCCTATGCCTACCACTCCACCTACCTCACCCCTCCTCACAGTGATACAGGCTCCAGTCCCTGCATCCTATGCCTACCACTCCACCTACCTCACCCCTCCTCACCGTGATACAGGCTCCAGTCCCTGCATCCTATGCCTACCACTCCACCTACCTCACCCCTCCTCACAGTGATACAGGCTCCAGTCCCTGCATCCTATGCCTACCCCTCCTCCACCTACCTCACCCCTCCTCACAGGGATACAGGCCCCAGTCCCTGCATCCTATGCCTACCCCTCCTCCACCTACCTCACCCCTCCTCCAGTGATACAGGCTCCAGTCCCTGCATCCTATGACTACCACTCCACCTACCTCACCCCTCCTCACAGTGATACAGGCTCCAGTCCCTGCATCCTATGACTACCACTCCACCTACCTCACCCCTCCTCACAGTGATACAGGCTCCAGTCCCTGCATCCTATGACTACCACTCCACCTACCTCACCCCTCCTCACCGTGATACAGGCTCCAGTCCCTGCATCCTATGCCTACCACTCCACCTACCTCACCCCTCCTCACAGTGATAAGGCTCCAGTCCCTGCATCCTATGCCTACCACTCCACCTACCTCACCCCTCCTCACAGTGATAAGGCTCCAGTCCCTGCATCCTATGCCTACCACTCCACCTACCTCACCCCTCCTCACAGTGATACAGGCTCCAGTCCCTGCATCCTATGACTACCACTCCACCTACCTCCCCCTCCTCACAGTGATACAGGCTCCAGTCCCTGCATCCTATGACTACCACTCCACCTACCTCACCCCTCCTCACAGTGATACAGGCTCCAGTCCCTGCATCCTATGACTACCACTCCACCTACCTCACCCCTCCTCACGGGGATTCCCGGACTAGTCACACTGCAAAATACTTTATTTACATTTTGTTTAATTATGAATGTCAATAATCAACGACTTATGCAAGTCTAGAAGAGGTGGTGCACCAGTCCCATACTGACCTCTGATTGGCTTAAAATGTGTCATGTGAGAATACAGTTATTAAAGCATTATCAAGTCTAAAAGAAAATATCAAAGGAATGCCTAATGAACTTGTAAAGATATTTTGCAGAATATAGAACTGCTAGTATGTGGTAATCTTTCTTAAATGATTTTCTTTGAGAAGTACACCATTTAGTGCAGAACTACTCATATACCCACTCTCATAGCAGACACCTAGATGTCCTATAATGCCTGTCCATGCCAAAGGATCTGATAGGAGAGTGATGGGGATTCCCCATACACCATGTGCGTTTTCGATGATACATAGACTGGCCTCAGTCCCCGTGTAGGATTTTTTCCTGACCCCAACTGACATCCCTGTTATTTATAATCAGTCACAATAATCTCATTTGCCATCAGAAATCACTGTCATAAAACGTTTTTCAGACCAAAAACAAAGAAATGTAGCGAACTATATAACTGGCGACTCTGAGTGGTAATTAATGTATGAATCTGTAGTATTAAGAGACATCAGGGGGTGTTTCTAAAAGGAATAAGTCACAGGATTATTCTTTATCGAAATCCTACAATGACAGCGATCCCAATTCACATTTGATAGAGTTTTAGGAAATATGAGGTGTGTCAACTGAAAGGAGTAGAAGTTCTGAGATACACAAAGTTGAATGATAATCATTTTAATGTAAGTGATGTTGTTAGACAAGATAAGTAACTAGGCAACTCTTTACATTGAGACTGATGTAAGTCACAGTACAGAGCCCGTTGAAGTCTAGGAGTAAATAAAATGTACATCATGGATAAATGAGCGTATAAATAAACAACGATTAAAAGTGTTAGGTTATATTCAGTCAAAGATCATTTTCTGCTACCAACTTGCACCCAATAAATTTGCCCTATACTATAAACCACTAGCACCCGGTAAATTTGCCCTATACTATAAACCACTTGCACCCAGTAAATTTGCCCTATTCTATAAACCACTTGCACCCAGTCAATTTTCCCTATTCTATAAGCCACTTGCACCCAGTAAATTTGCCCTATTCTATAAACCACTTGCACCCAGTAAATTTGCCAATTCTGCAACTGCCTGACTACTTAAGAATCCTGACATATCAAGTACCAGTGGATTTTTTGTTTTTTTCGGTCGTGAGTGAATAGTCATGGTCACTTGGGCACGCCGGGCAAGACCCTGAGACACTGGCACTCTGCTCCTTTCACATTACCACAGTGAATAGGACCCATGAAGAGAAGTAGATTCCAGGGAGCTGTTTCAAAAGTCTGGAGGGTGCTAAACGAGAGTACTCATCGCCAATGCGAGAGGCCAACAATGGAACTTGAGGTGCCGCTCTCTACGGGATATTGGTAGTAGTTTTGTTGCCGCTTTGATTTGAGTTGCCGCTCGCTGTTGCCGGCCTCTCGCTTACAAAATGTGACGTGCCGCTGGCGAGACCTCACTCGACTGTTGTAACAGCTCCCAGGTCTTTTTTGCAGCACGCTGGAAGCCCATATGAGCTTAATCTGACCTTAAGGCAACGTATATATAGGTAACTCAGGCACGCTCTTAGAATATCGAAGAATTGTGATCACAGGGGCTATACAGGGCCATACATACTAACTCAGGAGCAAACTTTGGCCTTCAATCCATACCATATTCCATGCTTAAGTTGAGTCCAACTGATATTGTCTGTAAAATGATTTGCTTTGAAGAACCCTTTAAAAGGAAGAACCCTTTAAAAGGAGCAATATATAGAATGAATAGGTAAAAAAAATCAGGGCCGACGATTTGGGAAATAATCGTTCAGTATCCAGATTTTGGAATTGTAAATAGAAAAATTAAGAAACAAGTAATCGTTCACTACTAAATCGGTGCATGCACGTCACTTCAGGTTGGTGGATTAATTTCATGAGTTTACCCGTAACTATTCAGCAGTCATAGAATCCTTCTCTCTGAAGGTCTGCCCTTGACTCACGAAACTAGAAGCAAATAATATGTTCATCATTGATGAATGAGCATGCAATTATGCATGAATAATAATTAAAAGGTTTGGGTTACATTCAGTCTATTTATGGTTTTCTGTAACCTACTTACACTCATTCAACTTGCCATTTTTGAAACTGCCTGAGTCTAGGATCCATACATATCAAGCACCAGTGGGTCTTGAGGTATTATAGTCTTGAGTGATTGAGTGATTGGTCATGGTCAGCTGGGCACACCTCTCAGACCCTAAGACACTGGCCCTCTGCTCCTTTCTCAATATCACAGTGAATAGCACACAGATAGTGACGGGATAGGTTTTTTTGCAGCACGCTGGAAGTCTAGATGTTACCCCCCAAACATTTAGGCAATGTTTATAGAGCGTGCGAATGACGTACTCATACCAAAATACATTTCTAACAAGAGCAAAATAAACCAAACACTCTGACACTGCACTGTGATGAGGTGGAGGCTCATATGTCACACTCCAACCACAGATCTCCTGTGCACAGTCTGATACATATTACCCTCGTCTCTGCTTGGAGACAAACACAAGCGTGCGCTGGTCCTGCAGTTCGAGCCAGGACCTGTATTATCGCCCAGTGCTGTATTCTTCCCCTATCATCGCCAAGTGCCGCAGTGTTGGCAGTCACAACACTGCGCCATATTACGTTTGCTCAGTGCTGCCCCTCACGGAGTAGTTCCATGCCCAGCGACCCTCTGACGTTTGGAAACACACTTTTATTGTATTTATCTGATTCTGCATTTTGTGTTTTCTCTATTTTCCAAGATATAACAATAATCGATGAACGGCTGGTTTATTGTAGTGATGTCCCAAAATTCCATTTAAAGATATTTTCTTCATCTCAATAGATCATCAGTTTCGATGTCGAGAGTTGGATTTCGTCATTTAGCAAAACAGAAAGTAAGGACGATGTTTTGCTGTCTGTGAAAGCTTCCCTAAAGATGATAGCGATCATTTAAAAATTAGAGTTCCTGTCCCAAAACATGGCAAGGCCTTCTCAGAGTTTCAGGTCTAACTTTGAAATAACCCTTACATCAGTAAGAAGGTCACAAGGTGATACATAAAACAGGTTACAGTAGATTTAGGACTAGGGACCTCTCAGAAGGTCACAAAGTCATACATTAAACAGGTGACAGTAGATGTAGGAGAAGGGACCTCTCAGAAGGTCACAAGGTCATACATTAAACAGGTTACAGTAGATGTAGGAGTAGGGACCTATCAGAAGGTCACAAGGTCATACATTAAACAGGTAACAGTAGATATAGGAGTAAGGACCTCTCAGAAGGTCACAAGGTCATACATTAAACAGGTAACAGTAGATGTAGGATTAGGGACCTCTCAGAAGGTCACAAGGTCATGCATTAAACAGGTAACAGTAGATATAGGAGTAGGGACCTCTCAGAAGGTCACAAGGTCATACATCTAACAGGTAACAGTAGATGTAGGAGTAAGGACCTCTCAGAAGGCCACAAGGTCATACATTAAACAGGTAACAGTAGATGTAGGATTAGGGACCTCTCAGAAGGTCACAAGGTCATACATTGGACAGGTAACAGCAAATGTAGGAGTAGGGACCTCTCAGAAGGTCACAAGGTCAGAAATTTAACAGGTAACGGTAGATGTAGAAGTAGGGACCTCTAAGAAGGTCACAAGGTCATACATTAAACAGGTAACAGTAGATGTAGGAGTAGGGACCTTTCAAAAGGTCACAAGGTCATACATTAAACAGGTAACAGTAGATGTAGAAGAAGGGACCTCTCAGAAGGTCACAAGGTCAGACGTTAAACAGGTAACAGTAGATGTAAGAGTAGGGACCTCTCAGAAGGTCACAAGGTCAGACATTAAACAGGTAACAGTAGATGTAAGAGTAGGGACCTCTCAGAAGGTCACAAGGTCAGACATTTAACAGGTAGCGGTAGATGTAGAAGTAGGGACCTCTCAGAAGGTCATAAGGTCATAGATTAGACAGGTAACAGTAGATGTAGAGGAGGGACCTCTCAGAAGGTCACAAGGTCATGCATTAAGCAGGTAACAGTAGATGTAGGAGTAGAGACCTCTCAGAAGGTCACAAGGTCATGCATTAAACAGGTAACAGTAGATATAGGAGTAGGGACCTCTCAGAAGGTCACAAGGTCAGAGATTGAACAGGTAACAGTAGATGTAGGAGTAGGGACCTCTCAGAAGGTCAGAAGGTTCGTAGAGTCGCTGACGTCAGTGTGTAACTGGTCACGTGACCGGAAGTGCTTATTACATTTGAATAATGCGTGGGCTGCGCAGTGGCTGACGGGACTTCTGATTGTTGTCAATAACGATCAGTGACGGTGGTGCTGCCTATGGCGGATTAGGCCAAGTGGTGTGCTAGAGACGAGGATTCCCAGATGTTGAGATACTCACACAACTACATTCACTTTTCTATTCTTTCACTTCCTGAAACTCAAGTTTGATTAGCATATACCTACTCAAAAGAAAGTAACCTTCCTAGAACCAATTGGGATCGATAGATAACAATAAAATAACAACTCTAGTTAACAGAGAAACGCCTGTGATACATATATTTCTCAGGATCTCTGATAAATTACACTCAAATAGCAGCTCTGTTAAAAAAACGCCCCTAGTAAATATTTCTCAATTTGAGGAGCTCTTTTTGCCCACCTGTGGACTAATGTTAGATGTTGAATGGAATACGAAGTAGGAACGAGGCACTAAAATGTACATCGAGCCGGTCAAATACGAGGTGAGTTCTTTGGCGCAAAGTGCTGATTGACCTTTCAAGGTCGCTCAAGTCGTCATACAGACACCTAGTTCAACCACGACCTCTGACCACCCCCCCCCCCCCACCCCTCTCACCTAACCACCCACGCAAAACACCCACCTACGCCATTTTACTAGTGAAAGTGGCACTCGCTAGAGGGCGTGGAGGTGTCACTCGTGAAAAGGGAAGTCCGACACAACTCAGAGACGCTGACAGGCGCGAGATGCACGTCGGGAAGAGGACGGCGTCCGGTGACCTCGTTGTCACTCCCTGCACGTAATATCGCCCACCTCCCCAATTATCGCTCAGACGTGGGCGGAGAGGGGCGGGGATATGAGGACGTGCTAAAAATAGACCCTGTCACTCCACACTCTCCCAGCAGAGATCCTGAGCCCGGCTCTATTATCTGCGACCACCTCACTCTCCCAGCAGAGATCCTGAACCCCCTAGTCACGTGACAAACCGGAAGTGGAACGGGACTACTTTCAGACTGCCAAAAGATTTAAAGTCAAACGGAATGGAAACCATAGGGGACGGGATTGGGCGCCAGTACTAATATATTACGAGTATGTGTGTGCGGGGGGGGGGGGGGGGGGACGTTAGTGTAGAAGGTATATCGGACAATTTGTCTTGAAAATTAAAGCCCGTGCCATTTTCTTGAAAATCTGATATAATGATCTCAAAGTGTAGTAGAATACATTTCTAATTCAAATTTGGGGGTCACCGTGCTAGTTTTTTTATTTATTGATCAATATATTGATAATATTATCAACGAACATAGAGAAATCCTAAAGGGTTCCTTTTCCTATAGTAAAACCCATGTCATTTTCCTTAAACTTTCATTACGAGATTCTACCATGGTCATATTCCGATGTTCCTATATACCTATGGCCGTACACTCTATGCTTTCACCACGTACTGGGGGTGGAGTAACTTATGTATACTACCCAAGGTTGCCGTATACTACCCAAGGTTGACATTTAGACCAATCAGATCGTCTCTTACAATTTGATGATCATCAAGACCAATTAGTAGATCTTCTATATGCTGCAGGGATTAAAGGTAAATGTCAAGACGACTACAAGCCTGTCATTGGTTGTTTTAAGATTGACCCTGTAGCGTTTACCTCTCCCAGTGGAGAAAAAAGACCAAACATTTTGCCAATGAGGCTTTTCGTTAATCATATCGTAAAACTGGATGAGTTTTAATCTTGGCCACCGTATGCCACGACTGGAGTTTGGCGTAGTGACTTCATGAGGCAAACTCCAGGAGTGGCATATGGTGGCCAAGATTAAAACAAATCAGGTTTTTATTGCATCCTACCCCGTCTCCTCGATTTTGGAATATTACGTGATAACAATTCTGTATGCCACTAGTGGCATATAAAACTTCGCATGCCAGTCAGCGTGGCATACAGAAACTCAATGTTAAGCCTATGGGACTTTATATTAGGGGTAGGATAATGGACTATATTCAAGAAAGTATGTTAAGTAAGATAAGTGAATCGAGGAGAGGACTCTGTCAGCATGGAGTTGTCCCATTACACTAAGTCCATATAAGGAATAGAGTAGACCGAGTAGCCAATGACTGCATTCGCAGGAAACCCCGACCTTGACCCTGACCGCCTTACATGATATTTATAGCGCCTTGGGACAGTTCTACGGTCGAGAGTTGACCTCGAATCTTAGGGGCCTCAACCACCCTCCTGTCCATGTCCATTATCTGGACTACTTCTCCACTTTGCCTGCTACCATGGATCTACTTGATCATTGACTGGTTCTCATTCAGGTACACAGACCATTGCTTCCCACTTTCAGAGCACCCTCTCATAAGATCTCACACTCTCTAAGTGGTATTCTGTACTCTCAATACGCTCTATGGGAGAAGAATTCTTAACCAACTAGGCTTAGAGCCTTGAGAATCGACTGGCCTGCCTCCCGTGCTAAAGACGTACATCAATGGAACACTAAGGTTCCAATGATCTCAATGATGCCATCTAGCGGGAATACTGTGTGCCAAAATACAGTAAAACTCCACTTCAGGGGTCACCCTCCGTACCGAGCAGAGTGCCCCCTTAAGCGGGGTGTCCCCTTAAGCGGGATTAAAATAAACTATATACGAATTTTTGTTTCTAGCAAACTGGCCTCTTAAGCGAGGTGTCCCCTTCAGCGAGGTGTCCCAGAAGCGGGGTTATACTGTACCGGTTTTGTAATTGTATAATATGAAGAGACGTCACTCGTTTGAGTTTGAGCTTATTTATGCCACTCATTTTGTTGGCTCCGTAATGTCACTCGCCTTCGACTCGTAAAATTATGGAGCCAACAAAATGCGTGGCATAAATAAGCTCAAACTCAAACGAGTGGCGTCTAGATTTTATCCTACCCCGTTTCCATATTTTTTCAGCATCAGAAAGTAGTGGCATAAACAGCACTTTATGTCACACCCGTGACATAAACAAATCCCATGTTAAGCCTATGGCGTTTTTTATTAAAGGTAGGATAATGAAGAAGATTTGTGGCCTCATCTCTCATCTCCTTTCTCTCTTTTTGTAACACCTTTATGAAATATGTACGTCTTTATTCATCTGATGATATTTCATTCATAGATACCAAAGCTCACTTGATTATATATGCATATTTTATTTGAGCTAGATGTGTGAAAGCAAATGTGTTACTTCATATTGGGCTTTGACTAGAAAACCAATCTGACACAAGATGCAGCTTTTATCGGCACCTGTAAAATACTGTTTTTCAGCAATACAGATTTATACAAGTGTCATAGTAATAGTTTTTACTATCTGAAACTGCAAAAAGGAAATGTAAGTACTTGCAATTCAATGATATCAAAAGGAAAAAAAAAGCGGACCAGTAATGAATAATCTGAAAAGAAACACCAATGGTCGTTCATTTTTATCGATTCATTTACTTTCAATATTGCACTGCGCGCTTGTCTGAGATTGTGTTATTCTTTATTCAATTAACATCACATAGAGATGGTGGAAGCACATGAATGTTAGTAGCAGAATGTAAACAGGAGGAAGCTTCTAGAGCGTATGGCTGGTCACGTGACCAGGTGTTTTAAGCAGCGGAGGAGTACACCTTCGTTGCAGCTGCCAGAGGCAGCACAAAGGTGCGAGGAGTAAGATCTAGCTGAGCTACAAAATCCTGCACCCACTGGAGTAGGGTTAGGTGCCGGAGACTTCATCACGTGAGAGTGGAGTCATCTACTATAGACATTCAATGTGTGGATTCCCTGTTCTGTTAGTTACCTACAGACTGACGTGTGAGTAACAACCTCTCAGTGGAGAGAACACAGAATGTGTGGACTAAACTTATAACATCTACTGATGAACACTAGGACTCACAACTAATCCAGCAAAACATAGGAAATGAAGTGAACCACTGCAAGGATGATGTGAACTATGGAAGATTGAATGAAACAGAACATTTATGGACATTAAGCTGAAATTTTGTATATGGTTTGTACAACATGGTCAAGGAGACTAAAACATCGCATTGGATAATACTGCCTGTATTTGTATAACACAGATTGCTCTCAGGAGATTAAAGCGATTAACTTTAATTGCAGTGTTCATCTTTCCTCCTCTCAGGTCATCGAGATGTGAGGTCACCGTGTCTCGGTGACTCCGCTAAGCAAGTATTTCTATCCCCTAAAACTCTCTACATAAGTAAGAAGACGGAAGAATATAAGACAATGAGCTAGCTACCGAAGCAACTACTAAAGGGTCACTAATTACACCCCCACTACTGTGCAATATCTTTGTCGATGGTTTTAAACTAAATTACCCTGATTATATTTTTTCTCTCCAAAAGTACAGTCAGGAACGTTTTATATTTTAGAATTACATGTTTTTTGTTTTTTTTTAATTTTCTTTGTTTACCCTGAGCCCGATCAGTACTAGTGTATGCAAGATTAATCGAAATACTGAAAATCCAAAAGTTAAGGAATGAGATAAATGGCATACTAATCAATGTTTAAGTGTCAGTTTTTGATATCCATTTACTTGTATACATGTATTTATCATACAAAGTGTGTAAATCATTTCGTTATTGTTATATTTGTATAATTACGCTCATCTTCATCACGCCATCAAATCCCCATCTCTGTAAACTTTAATAGTCGCCCCGAGCCCGCCCACTCATCCCCCCTCGGTGTACTTAATGACCCTTCCGTCCTCTCAAGGGCCCCCTTGGGGTCGGTCTGCTTGTTCCTGGTGTGTAGGTGTTTAGCCTCATGGGCGCTGGTACCTAGCGCCATTAGGGGATACAGAGAGCCACCGTCGGGAACCAGCTAGTTACCCAGAGGTTCGTTGCTCCTAGAAATCTGAGAAAAGCGTTGCTCCAGTAATATCAGATCGTGTTGTGTGGTATTGTTATTTTCACGTTGTATGACTACTTTTTACAACACCAGATTTTCAGTGACATAGTAGAAAGGTTCATTAGATTTTTAATTGAATAGAGATGGTGGCATAGTTATAATGCGATCTGCAAAGAATCTGGAGCAACGATTTCAACTGGGGCGCTATTCTGCGATAAAACATGAATCCATAGCACCCTGGGTGCTATTTGATATTCTGGAGTACATGTCCTGGCTTTACATACACAATAATGACTGGTTTTGATACGAGTGGCCGTAATCTCCGAGTAGTTGACGCGTAGTAATATCCGAGCGATTAGCTACGAGGAGATTACGGTCACTCGTATACAAAACCAGTCGTTATTGTATTTATTACCCACCTACAAGATTATAACAAATCTATTGTAATAAAAATGTTTCTTTAATTCATTTAGTTCCAGACACCACAGCACTGTTAAGCGTGGCAGTAATTAGCCTGTACTTTTAGCATGCAAAGTGTATTATTACAATGATTTCTGATGATAAATGAGATTATTATGATTGCTTCTAAATAACTAACATTGAATGAACATTCAAGAAACTTATTTCAAAGTACATGATGATTTGACCTCATTATGGACAGGACTATTTTTCTGGAATCTTCTGCAGGAGATTCTGACATGTCAGAATCTCCGGGTAGTTGTATTTAGGTGCCCTATACATTTCCTATGGAGACTCCGTAATCGGTGGGTAATAACATAGATATAATCATCATAAAGGAGAGTGTGTACGACTTACCACAGAATTTGTTTATAAATGTTGTCCCGGGTGGCGTGTCCGATCCTTGGTGAGATATATGATAGATTGGACACAGATCATGTTTTAGGACATGTCCCAGGACATTACTCGGAGACTGTCCCTTGAGTCAGGACAGATTCCTGTATTGTTGAATAAACCTACGATCATCTTGCTCTAGGAAAATGTTCTTTCTCTCAATACAGCGAAACTTTCTCTCTTCGTCGCTCTATCCGTCCCTCCCTCCTCCCTCTCTCCTCCGTTCCTCCCTCCTCCTTCCCTCCGTTCCTCCCTCTTTTTTTTTTTTTTTTTTTTTGAAACGTTTATTTATACTGGGAAAACGCACTCAGCCCTAGAGCTGGTTTCAATGTGCGCCCAGTTTCGTTAACTACATATTCGTTGTAATCCATTTTGTTTAAGAGGGATGGTAAGTACAAACGTATTTACAATTGATCCAAAAAACATAGAACTTGATTCATGACAACGTATGTCAACAATGGAACAGGTCAAGATGGACAAATAACCGGCTCACAACACTCGATTATTGATAGTTTGACACAGGTAGACAGACTTATCCGTTGGGATTATTAGTCAACAGGTTGATAATGTAACATAGTAAGAAAAGAGAAAACAGTCCTGTTACAAAAGCTTTAAGATCTGTAGATCAATTGATCATTTCGGAGCCATGTATAGTAGAGAGTCTTTTTGATACCTCTTGAATCCTTCTGTAGATGTAATGTTACGTACATCTACAGGTAAATCGTTCCAAGTCTGTGCACCGTAAAAGTATACATTCCTAGTAAAAGTCTGGTTGTTTGGTTTGGTAATTATAAAGGTTGGTGCTTGAGTTTTCCTGGTTGTTCTTACTGGTTTCTGTAAAAGGTCTAAGTTTTTTAAGTTGTTGTACATAAAGGTTGCTACATGAACATCACGACGCCGACATAGGTATGGTAGCTGGGTTGAACGATGCAATAAGTCAACATTTGTGAGCGGAATTGCCCCAGTGATTATTCTTAGGGCATTATTTTGGGCTATTTGAAGTTTGTACAAGTCAACTTTTGAACAATTACCATAAAGAATATCCCCATAATCGATAACTGGGAGGATCATAGCTTTGTAAATCTGGAGACAGGCTTGCATAGTCAAGTATGGACGAATCTTTTTTAGTAAATACAGTTTATGATTTACCTGTTCGCAGATCTTGTTCATGTGTGGTTTAAAGGTCATTTGCTGATCAAGCGTCACTCCCAGGTATTTATATGAGGGCACCCAAGCAATGGCATTTTCATTCAGATACAGGTTCCGATCAGGACGATGTGTTTTGGCTATACCATGTCTAGTGCCATATACAACAGACTTGGTTTTCTTGACATTGATTGTAAGTTTGTTTTTGGTACACCATGATTGTAATGAGTCCAGGTCTTGTTGCAGTTCTCTTGAAATTAAATCCATGTCGGAACCCGATCTGAATAACACTGTGTCGTCCGCATAGAGAAGGTGACCAGTCATCTTCCCATTTGGACGACACTTTATACACGTCTCCAGGTCGTTGATATACAGTAAAAATAGCAAGGGACCCAAGATCGATCCCTGAGGCACCCCGCAGGTGATCAATCTTGGATCCGAGACCACATTGTTTGCCACCGTCTGCTGGAAGCGGTTTGATAAATAATCTGAGTACCAGTCATGTAGGGTCGAGGATATTCCAAGGTGAAGTAATTTCTGTAATAAAATTTTATGATTTATTGTGTCAAAAGCTTTCCTAAAATCAATATAAATGCAGATTGTTAAATTGTTTTGATTAATAGCTTGAAAAATATGAGATGAGAGTGACGCTATTGTGCTGATTGTCGAATAGCCTTTCCTAAAACCTGATTGCGTATTTGTTATAATATTGTTATTATCTAGGAAGTCAATAGTGTGTTGATGAATAATTTTTTCAAGTATTTTACCTGGTATGGGGAGGAGAGAAATTGGTCTCTGATTATTTACGTCATGTGAGTTTGTTTCCTTTTTTAACGGAACGATGGTAGCCAATTTCCATGCAGCTGGATAAATGCCACTCGATAACGATACATTTAGAAGGTAGGTAAATTGGGGTAATAAAATAATAAGTGCATCTTTCAGATACATGGTAGTGATGTCCTTAACGGAGGATGCTTTACTTATTTCAATTTGATTAAGATATTTCAAAACCTCTGGTTTGGATGTGTTAATAGATTCAAGTTTGTTTTCGTTTACTGTTCCTGTATAGTCCCAGATCTCGTTATGTTGTTCTGCAAGTGTTGGGCCTATGTTTGTAAAATAATTATTAATGAACTCAGCCGTATCTTCTGTTTTTACTTCTTCGTCATTTACTTGATCTCTTAGTTTGATATTTGATTTAGAATTTCCACCGTCTTTGACGAGTCCAGAAATTGTACTCCAAAATTTTTTGCTGTTTGACTTATTTTCTTCTAGGGAATTTTTGATAAAAGATGATTTTGCTTGTTTGATTAACCTATTTGTACTGTTTCTCGAGAGTCGGGCTCGGTCCCAATCTTCAGGTTTATTTGTTCGTTTCGCTCGTCTCAGTAGCCTGTCCTTTTCTTTGATTAGTTCAATTACTTCGTTTGTTATCCAATCTTCTCTAATTTTATTTACTCTAAACTCTTTTGTCGGGCATAGTCTGTCTAGGTTCCTTAAAATGGAGGTATATAAAATATCCCAGAGTTTGTTTGGGTCCAGTATGTCGAAGTAATTGTTCCAATTTTCGCTTAGTAGTAACCGTTTAAACTCACTAAAGTCATAGTGTCTTTTTGAGCGGCCTAAGAAGGTAGTTTTTTCTTTTTTGATTTTTGGTTTTTGTCTTACAATAAAAATGCCTTCGTGATCACTAAATTTACAGCCTGTAAGACCTACATCTATATAATTATTATTATTGGAGTAACAGTGGTCTAGGCAACTGTCCTTTTGGCCATGCCTTGTGGGTTCACTAATAAGTTGGTTAATTCCGTTCATTTGTTCAACTTTTTTCAGTTCTTTAAAGCTAGGATCTTTTTTATCTAAATAGTCTATATTTATATCACCTAGAATATATAAGTCACATGTTCCCAGGGCAGAAGCCTCTTGGATGTTTGAGTTTAACATAGTGCAAAAAGTATTGTAGTTTCCATCTGGTGATCTGTATATATTTCCAATAACAATGCGTTTTGTGAAAGGTAGATTAAGTTCGAGCCAGAAGCTTTCCATGTCTTTACTATTTTTATTTAGGGTCGAAAGGTTCTCTATTTTTACCTCCAGGTGATCTTTAACATATACCCCCACCCCCCCTCCAGTTTTTATCTTTGTTTCACCATCTTCCGACCAGTTTCTATCGTTTCTATAAAAGGAGTATCCTGGGATGTCAACCAGATAAGTAGGCATCGCCTCTTTTAACCATGATTCAGTCACACACATAATATCAATGTCCGATTCCGTCAAGTAGCAATGAATAGGGTCTATTTTAGACCAAAGGCTTCTTACATTGTAATGAACTATTTTCAACCTTTTCCCCCCTGTGTATACAATCATTTAAATCGAAATTTTTCAAGTGAGTCAATCAACCGAGTAGAATGTGACCGGCAGCAAAACTGCCACCTCCCCCCATTCATAAGACACACATTAGAAAGCAGTACATTGTTTAGTTGGATCATGCTTAAGTTCTACACAAAATATAAGTTGCAGTAAAGAAGATTTTAGATACTCACAAACTGAGTCCTGCATCGACGTCTAAGGTCGCAGGGTACGTGTGTGCGCGTATCTTGGCCAAATAAGAGTTATAAATATCAAAGAAAAAAAGCTGCGATTCCTTACAAGGAGGCAGGTAACATGGCAATAACTTCTGGATCAAGGTTGATCCATATACCAGATTGATGATTGCATCATAGCGGCGTCATATAG
This sequence comes from Alentia gelatinosa, assembly GCA_950022655.1. Taxonomy (NCBI): domain Eukaryota; kingdom Metazoa; phylum Annelida; class Polychaeta; order Phyllodocida; family Polynoidae; genus Alentia; species Alentia gelatinosa. Next base: position 65,497,180 of record OX465584.1, on the reverse strand, counting down.
ATAATTTAAGTAGGTAAGTAAGTAAGTAAACCAGGTCTCCCCTATGGGACGGGCCTGGGTTCTATGTAGCATAGCCAATACGATCATCACTCTAGTATATCTAATTATACGCAATGGGTCAAGGGGGGGGGGTGACCAAGTCTCCCCTATGGGACGGGCTCGGCTTTAACCACCCGTGACACACTGTTTATAGTAGATTTCAATTAGAGAGGTTTGAGAATGTTTTTGCAACACACTTTGCCCAGTAGTCTAGGAGGTCTGATTTAGGATGAAGGCCATCGTACAGGCGGCCATAGGTATTATAATTGGTGTTGCCCATTCTAAAGTGTACAGTAGAATGGATGCGTGGACTTATGAAGTCTTGTTCTTTGTTCAGTATGGCAATTGTGTGGTTAAGGGCTTTGATTCCTGCGTCTAGAGTTTCTTGGTCTTGGTCGATTTGTGGGTACAGGGGTGCTTTGGTAAAGATATTGTATGATCTAAGACTCATGCCTATTTGGTAAGCAATAATTACATTGTTGGCATAGGGTTGAAGCACGTCTCTAGTTTCAATAAACTCATCTGTAATGGTGTTAACAAGGGTTCCTACCTCAGTGAAGGCCAGTTTAACAGTACCCTCATGGTTGCGAGTCGTGAGGTTGTTAACCCCACTCATTATTAGAATGTAGTCGACCTTGTCTGCGTTTGGTTCCTTTGAGTTTATAAAACTATTAACTGACCTTGTAATGGAAGCACCCCCGACCGCATAAACCTTAACCGTGTTGGTTGAAATGAAGTCCGGTTGGGTACGTTGTAGATGAGGATATAATTTATATCCACGGGAGTCTGCTATGATCACAATGTTCATGGTTGTATCGATGATTATTTGTCCACTGTTCTGGCGTGGTCGTCTCTAATCTTTTCGAGTATAACTCCCAGTGCGTTTTTTCCTTTGATAGATGTCTGATCTATGGTGGTGCTCTTTCGCAGTGGTACTCCGCAGCCGAATTCCGTGTCACCTGTTGCTTCGTACAAGTGGCCTTGAAGTTCTTGGAGTTTCGTCATGATAGATGGGTTCTGGGTGAATTTTCCGGTGACGATATTTTGCATACAGCCAACCTTATTGTTTAGCCATGTTGTTGGTTTCGGCAGAGATTTTCCCATCTTTTTTGCACTGTATGCGTCCTTGCATTTCATTAGCTGCGGGATCATATCCTTATGCCCCGTATGGGAGGCCTGTTCCGCAATATATGCGGCTTCGGCGGATTTGAATGTGCCGAGTTTGGTTTCTACCTCAATCGGAAATAGATTTGATAAGAAGGCGTGATGGCCTTGGAAGGCAAAGCCATCCTTTGTCTCTCTGATTTTTACTTTGTGCAGCTGGAGTTCTTCGGGTAGTAAATGGAGTTGGGCTGGTAGATATCTTTTCCCCTTGAGGATGATGGTGGTACCTCTTACTTTGCAGTCTATGTGTATTGACTTTGCTTTTTCGGCGATTTCTCTCATGTCTCTTCGCATGCGTGCCTCCTCTGGAGACAGGTCGTCATTCACATGTATCTTATTATATTTTGCTTGGTCTTTTAGTTTGTGCACGTTCCTATAAATGGAGCCCTTCTGCGATGAATTTTTCAACTTCATCATTACGGGTCGAATTTTTGTTATGTTGTTTGGATCTTGTGGCTCCGGTCCCATTCTGTAACAGGCTTCAATGTCGTCAGTTCTGAAGTCAGTGCCTAGATATTCCAGAAAGTCGTAACAGTCCCTTTTAACATGGTTCACAGTTTCCGGTAGGCCTTCTATTATGATATTGTTCCGTTTTTTGTCATCCCTAAGTTTAAGTTTTTCCTGTTTGAGCTCAGCGATCTCGGTTTCATTCTCGACAATTTTTGCTTCATGTTCAGTTAGCAGTTCCGTATTTCTGTTTACTTGGCTCGCCATACATGTGAGTTCATTAGTCAGAGTGGTGTTTTGAGATTTGATGTCACCTAGATTTCCGTTTATCTCATCCAGTGCCTTTTTGTTGGATACCTTTTGGTCTTCAAAGTTATTACTTATCGACTGGAGTAGTGTCCAAAGTTCGTCATTCGTTTTCTGGGGTGTCTTTATGTCTCCTTTCGCCGCCATCTTGGATGCTTCCGATGCCGGTAAGTTTGTTTCTGTAACTTGCTCTGATCTCGACGCCCGAGTAAGTCTTGGGGGCATTGCAGGAATCCGAGTTGTACTTGATACCTTTATACACCTCTTGTTACATTGATCTTGCCTTGTGTCGACTTAGATCCTTGTTATTATAGCCATATGGTACTCTGCTACCCCTGTATGCGTCTTACGACCTACATACCACTCCCCATTTCCTCCCTCCATTCCTCCCTCCCTCCATTCCTCCCTCCCTCCGTTCCTCCCTCCTCCCTCCCTGCCTCCCTTTTCCCTCCCTCCCTCCCTCCCTCTAACCTCCCTCCTCCTTCCCTCCTCCCTCCCTCCCTTCTCCCTCTCTCCTCCCTTCCTCCTCCCTCCCTCCTTCCGTTCCTCCTTCCTCCCTCCTCCCTCCTACCTCCCTCCCTCTAACCTCCCTCCTCCTCCCTTCCTCCTTCCCTCCTCCCTCCCTCTTCCCTACTTCTCTCCTGCCTCCCTCTCTCCTCCCCCTTCTGTCTGTCACCCCATCTGTCCATCCCTCCCTTCGTCCCTCCCTCCTCTCTCCCTCTCTCCCTCCCTACGTCCCTCCCTCTCTCTCTGTCCCTCCTCCGTTCGTCCGTCCCTCCGTCCCTCCCTCTCTGTCTGTCCCTCCTCCGTACCCCCTCTTCCCAACCTCCATACCTCCCTCCTCCCTTCATCCCTCCCTCCCTCCCTCCTCCGTCCGTCCGTCAGTCCCTCCCTTCCTCTCTCTGTGCCTCCTTCTGTCCCTCCCTCCGACCTCCCTACCGGCCGGCTGACCGACCAAAGCCAGTTTTCTTTTGTCATCATGTTTCAGGGTTTGAACACCTTCCCATCATTATCTTTGATTATTCCTCGGGGGATATCTACGACGCCCGGAGGAAATCAACCCCCTGCCTCGAGGTATTTCCCTCCAGATTTCAACGTCTTTCCCTTCCTATTCAACGAATGAAGTATTCGACTATTCCTGTCAGAACCATTGATTTGATATGAAGTCAAGTCTGTGAATATTTTACAGTTTACCTTTTTTTCCCATTCCCTCAAACAACAAAGATGGGCTTCGCGGACAGGGCTTTGTGAACCTGTTTCCGGCCAACCCGGGTTCAGCTGCGCGCGCATCTACCGGAAGTGAGCCTCGCTCTCACAAAGACGCCATCTTTTAGTGCGCCTGCGCAATGACGTCATTTCCGTTTTGTTCTCAACTTTCTCCTTTTTTTCTCCTCAGTGTGGTTTTATTTATGTAAAACTTGACATGATAAACAAAAGAGGAAGATCTTTGAAATGAAATAACTGTTATTTAATCGGAAGAACTTATGATATTCATTTGCTACCATGATTGAATCACATACATATTGTTATCTTCATCTTATTCATCCAACTGTTCTCTCATTATTTGTAATAACTTTGATGTACTGATAGGAAGTGTTGTATATGTAGTGATGATATCAAAACATTGTAACTGAAAAACTCACTGAGGTGAGAGTTCACAATAAAGAACTAACACAAAAAGTCAATTCTAAAGCGATGTATAATATCGATTAGATTCGATATCGAAAATGAACAACTTGTTGTTAGCGTATTGAAATGGGAATGTTTCAAGACAATCACTGAAGTTAGTTTGATGGCATATGACTACTTTTTTTTAAATTTTTTTTTTAATATTTCATGGCTAGATTCATAATTGTGGATATATATATGTATTGTAAAGATAAACTCCCGGGTATATTTGTCTATAAACCCAGGTGGCGCTACTGACGGCCAACCCCGCTATTGGCGCTACAGGCGTCACCTCTGTAAGGTACGGATCACACATTGATCTATAGATCTATATCTATGTATTACTATTATTAACCTCCGTCCAAGACAACTAGTTAATATATATATATATATATATATATATATATATATATATATAGAGAGAGAGAGAGAGAGAGAGAGAGAGAGAGAGAGAGAGAGAGAGAGAGAGATACTGGCAGGACAAATCTCAGAATTAAGAGCAATAATGATCTAGCTTCTAACATATATATATATATATATATATATGGTCGATATTCAGAATTTGACAGCACTTCAGACCTAGAGGGTAAAAAAATAATATTTTTCAGATCCTTTGTGGAGTTTCCCCATGTGATCTGGACAGTTTTATGGTATCATCCCCAAAATGGCTAATGGTTTGGACTTATATTGGGTTCAGTATGCCATACTGAAGTAATAGTCTCTTTTATATTTCTGCCTCCGTGTACATAGTTATATCAATTAAGAACTCTTTCTTCAACTTTCGTAATATTAAAATAATGATTTTTGTTTGTTTGTTTTGCATAAAGAAGGTGTTCACCTAGAGAAAGAAGGTGAAAAAGATTTCCTGACTAATATAATGAAAATATGGTTTGGTAAACATATGAATGATATATTTTGCCAGAGTTGATCATTTCTTTATGAATACTGCATTTTTTTAAAGTGCCTTAAAAAATTTGAAAAAAAATATATACATGTATATGAACATGTTCCCTACCAATCTGGTAAATTTCAAGGATCAGGTACCATCCAGCTGGGAGCTAAAAAAGAAAGAAGGGTGTACACGGAGGTAGAATCTGTACACGGAGGCAGAAACAAAATCTTTTAACTTCCTCTGTGCCCTTCATATATGGCAATTTGTCAATGTTTTCTGACAGTATACGTGTGTGAGGTATACTTGGTGTTGTTTTAGATATTATTTAAGGCGATTTTATAATGAAAATTAATATTTCTAGAAAGTTATTATATATATCTTTTTTTTCTCTTAATGTCTGCTCCAAAAAAGTATTTTCCATGGATTATTTGATGAGATATGATGCCTGTGCGCTGCTTCATGATGTTTCAGGTCTTACTTCAATCCTCAAACCCATTTTTGTTAAAAGAAAAGATAGAAACCCATGTACACGGAGGCAGAAGCATGTACACGGAGGCAGAATCTGCCTCCGTGTACATTATTTCCCAGTATGAGTCCATAGTGCTTGGACCAATTTTAATAGAATCTCACACAGGGACAGGTGTGATCATGCAATAGACATATTGCATCCTTTTCAAATTTTATTAGCAGATCTTATGAAAATATTGATAAATATTGTGTGTACACGGAGGCAGAAGCATATTTTAGCCTTTGTCATGCCACCAACTCCAACACCTGTCAACATCAATGCTCAACAACACCTGTTCCTCTAAACCAACACCCATAGCAACACCCACCAATTACTAAGACCCACAGAAGGCTTATTTTCTGTTTAAGAAAAGAGAAAATACATGTACACGGAGGTAGAAACGTGTACACGGAGGCAGAAGTACATGATGTATCAGCTCTTAACTCCATACTGTGTGTAGGGATTTTAATGTCATTTCACACAGTGACAGATGTGGTCATACCATACATGTATTATATTGTTTTCAATTTATAAGAGCAGCTCTCATGGAATTATTGATAAATATATGTGTACACGGAGGCAGAAGCACATTTTAGCCAAATCAATTAATGCCATGCTTCTCCTACTACACATATTTTTTATCAATTATATTTTAGGCATGGCCCAGAGGTATTTTTGCTTTATTTGTTAGATACAAACAAAATATTGTAAACCACTATAAACCAGGTATTTCACTCTCCTTAGTGATGTACACGGAGGCAGAATTCAATTTTAGCCAATACAAATATTGACGAAAATAATGGAAATTTCTTGGCAAAACTATTCAAATTCCTGTTTTTATCTACTTTGTAATGTTGCATTATTGTAAAACTAGTTCAGTAATGAATCTAAGTCGTTTTTTTGTAAAGTGTAGACGATCATTTAATAAAAATGGAAATTTGTATGGAAAAAAGGGCATTTTTACATGGTTTTTGGGCCATAATAGCCCAGATATTGCTAACAGATAGGTAAAAGTATGTATGGCAGGGAAGCTCTCCCCAGGGCGCATGCAATGGTGATAATAATTCATAGATATATTCATTATTATTAGAGATATAACACTGGACATTTCTAAAACTGAAGTGCTGTCAAATTCTGAATATCGACCATATATACGTTTAATAAGAGAGGCGCCAGCAAACCTTATTAAGATATAGGCTGCCCCACACCAGAGGGACCGAAACGCAGGACGGATCGAGTCTACGAGAGAAGGACCTCTACCGGATTGAAAAGTAAACGTGGAGACGGTAGCAGAGGACCAAGGCCTCACACACCCCTCCACCACAGCCGAGAGCAGACCTGTTCGCCAGCAGCAAGAGATTTTCAAGGCCCAACATGGGTCGAAGGTTGGTCAAGTGCAGTGAGTGTAGGTGCACTCACAGGCCGAGAGGCCCTGTTGCTTGTTTTTTTTTAGTTTTTTTTTTTTTAGTGATTTTTATTAGGGTGATATTAAACAATACATTGTTGTTAACAACCCAAGCTCGGCTGGGCCGATCTTCCGCTTGGTCCCTCCATATTCCAACAGTACATTGATGTTTTACAGTAAAGTTCGATTTACATGAATTATACTGTCCTTTCGCAATACAATTATATCTTTGTACAACATAGTTCACGGTGAACCAATATAACAATAATGAATTGATGATGATGATGGATTCCTGCTATACATTCCAATACAATAATAAGTAACTTCCTTATAAGGATATACTGTACTTCTTCATGGACACCAATTGCGTCAGAGGTTTTAAAAAATTTTTTTTTATTAGTTTTCCCATCCATTTTGAGGACGTAATTCAATAAGTGTTGACAGGTAGGTTAACATATGGTAGTTGCAACGCAATCTGACCATTTATAACCTATGGTATACAAAGTTGGGCGCAATAGGATGCATTCAAATATACCTGTTTTTAGTCTATTTGTTAGTACAGTATACATGTAAATCAAGACGCTTAGTCTTACAACCTACTAGCTACTAGCAGATAGTTGCAACACAATCTATCCACCAAATGTAAGGGGGGGGGGGGGATTTTTGAGGATGTCTAGAAAAAGCATGTTAAATAATCCCTTTTTGTTCGAATTTTGAACAGTTTTTTATCATCTATTAGGGTGTATTCTTCTTTCAGGTTGTTCCATAATTTAGTTGCACGTATTATAAATGAATTATTGAAAACCGGGTTTTTCAACGGCGGTTGAATACGTCTTATACCACGTTTTCTCCTAGTGGGGAGGTCACAGTTATCATGAAGGGCTGGAGTTTCAGCCAGGGTATAGGCGTAATGTAATAGATGTATCTCTCTACGTGTTTTTAGTGTCCAGATATTAGCCATATTATGCATTTGGTCAGTAGTATATTTTGGATTTTTCTGTAATTTGACATTATATATTATTCTCAGAATCTTATTCTCTAGGTATTGAAATTCATGTATAGTATATGCTCTAGCGTTATCTGATATAAAGTCCCCATAATTGAGATAGGGGAGTATAGTAGTTTTGTAAATTAATAACCCAGTTTTTATGTCTATATAATTTTGTATCTTCGATAAGAGGTAGATTTTATAATTGACCTTCTGGACTGTTGCTTTTCTTTGTTCATGAAAGTTTAATTTTTTATCAATTATAAGTCCCAAATAATTAAAGTTGCTGACCTTTTCAAGGTGATTATTGTTAAGAATCAGTTTAGAGTTAGTGTCTGGTTGGGGTTGCTGGCTATTGTAGTTCATCCAATAGGTTTTTTTCTCGTTAATAGTTAATAAGTTAGTAGAACTCCAGTTTTCGATGTCAGGAATAATTTGTTGCATTTGGTGTGGCGTGTCGGTCGAAATTACTGTATCGTCTGCGTAGAGGGTTACATGACAGTTATGTCGCTCAAGATTATTTGAGAGATTGTAAGTTTCTAGAACAGGCTAAAGTAAAGTGTTCACAGGCAGACCAGGACTTGTCAAATGTTTTAGAATTTATTGACCACGGGGCTATTGAGTTAGATAATTCATTGTACCTAGGCGAGGAGATGGAAGCAGAAGGGGTAGAGTCTAGCGATATCATGTCAAGTCTCAATGAAAGAGTAAAAAGGAATGAAGCCGAGACTTCTAAACTTGTTTTCCGTATGGACGAGACTTCCAAGAAATTAGACATGTCTTTACAACTTTTAAATAGCTTAGTTGAAAAGTTGAATGTGAGCTCAGACCAGGCTCCTACCAAGGAGACAGGCTCCTACCAAGGAGACAGGCTCCTACCAAGGAGACAAGCGTGTTGGTACGGTCTCAGTCCGTCGGAAAAATTTATATATATATATATATATATATATATATATATATATATATATTATATATGTTAGAAGCTAGATCATTCTTGCTCTTAGTTCTGAGATTTGTCCTGTCAGTATATATATATATATATATATATATATATATGTGATGAATAATATACTTGGAGACAGATTACTTATCTAAGAAGGTTATTTCTCCGTCCATCTCGACTGCTCACCAGTAGAAGAACAAATTTTATCAACTGAATTTATATCAATATAACAAAAACAAAGAACCCCTGCCCACCTCACCTCACCCCCCGATGCTCCCCCCCTCCCCCTCATACCTACCCCGGGCGGGAGGGGAGGGGCCTAGCACCCCCGCCCCCTCCCGCCTCACCCCCGAGATCAAACGCTGGTTCCCGATTGTTTTTCTCCGTTTCTATGTCCGCCCTTAGAGACCAGCGAAGATCTACTCCCAGCGCCCTCTGATGGTGCAGCGGCCAAGGTCAAGGTCACCCACAGAGGTCAGGGCGAGGTCAATGTTCATCACAACTGGAGGCAGTGCGGTGGAGCGGCGTCGTCCATCACCGGCGGCGGATGGGTGTGATTTTTACTGGCGGAGGTCAGATGAGGATTGTCTCAGCCCCATGTTGAAAACAGTGGGAAAACTCACTGGGATTTTAAAGGTTAGCTCAGTCAGTCCTGGGGCCCGTTAAATGTTGTTTATCGTTGTGTATAACTGTTATATATTATCTAATTGCGGAGATAGAAGACTGCCCATGTAGGCGAATTGTTGTCAATAAAAGAAGATACTATGTTATGTCAATACCTGGGGTTCGTTGGATAATCTAGGCTGGTATATTTAGACCCTTTTCTGTACCTCGTACAGGGGTTATCGTTTGATGGTATTTAAATCTTTTCCACTGCGTGAAAACCAGCAGCTTATATATGTATACACCCGGCATATATAAGTTTGATTTTCCGTTGTGTATACGCCTCATCTATAGACGTGCAAAATGTATACGACCTGTGTATGCATGTCCCGCACACAATATTTCTCTTCTTAAACCCTTTGCGGTAAATACAGCCATTACGCTGACGTATAGAAGAGGAAACGTGTCAATATACAGCCGATACATGCACTTACGCGATGGCGTATATATATGAATAAACTGGTGGTTTTCACGCAGTGTATGCTAAGACAGTATTAGCCGTCCATGAGATTCCCATAAGTGTTGAATAAAGTTGACCCACATTGTCCCTGAGTCTATATGGCATACAGAAAATGGTCTTCATGTATGACCCTACATTGCTCAATGGGCCCATGGATCCTAGCAGTTGTGTCATCTTGTATAGTTAGGGGGTCCATCCACCAACCACGACAGGGCTGCGACACGCGCAGACAAGAAAGTTCCAATCGCAGCCTTGTCGCAGCCTTGTTGTGAGAAGGGGGGCTGTCGTGACCCCTTGTCGCAGCCTGTCGGGAAGTGCACGCTCCACCTAAATATTCTATCGTAGACCTCTGTGACAACCTCCCGACACGCCACGACAAGGCTCGATTTTGTCGTAACCTTGTCGGAAGGCCCCCGACAGGCCCCCGACAAGCTTCATGTCGCAGCCTGTCATGGCCTTGTCGTAGCCTCTTGTCGGGAACTGTGGTCCACCAACGACAAGGCTTCTAATCGTAGAGCTGTCGTGGACCCTGTCGGAAAGCCGTTGTCACAGCCTTGTCGTGGTTGGTGGACGCACCCCATTAGTCACAAGATATTTAATCAACCTCTTGGATAATGAATAATATGCAATCTTGTATAGTTAGTCACTAGATATTTGATCAACCTCTTGGATAAGGAATAACATGTTATCTTGTATAGTTAGTCACTAGATATTTGATCAACCTCTTGGATAATGAATAACATGTAATCTTGTATAGTTAGTCACTAGATATTTGATCAACCTCTTGGATAATGAATAACATGTAATCTTGTATTGTTAGTCTCTAGATATTTGATCAACCTCTTGGATAATGAATAACATGTAATCTTGTATAGTTAGTCACTAGATATTTGATCAACCTCTTGGATAATGAATAACATGTAATCTTGTATTGTTAGTCTCTAGATAATTGATCAATCAAATAAAATTACCTTATAAGACGATAAGATTTCGAATCTGATGTAAGTCAACTGATATTCAAGTATGGAAGCAAAAATATAACTGAGTAAAATATAAATGTTTCATAGAGAGATGTCGATTATTGTATTACTGAAATGTAAATTTGCTGAATGTCATGGTTGACCAATACCTCATGTTTTGCTAGGAAGAGCAATTGTAACAGTCGAAGGCGAACAAAAAGTTAAACTTAAAAAAAGAAACATGGATGTCCACATTTTTCTCATCAGTCACATATTCCATACAGAGAAGATGGGAAGAAGATATGCCAAAACATGTCAGATGAGAAACACGAACACAGTATTATTATATATACCTGTGATAGTCACACAGAATGCAAACTCTGCTTTGTAGTAGGGGGTCATTTCATCAGCCCCATAATCATTTTGAGCCTACCGATTTTTGAGAATTGTTTCTAGGGCAGTTTTTTCTGCTCTTTCATTCTATCTGGGTCCAACCTCTGGGAAATGTGGGAATTTCGAATTGCAAGCCAAAATCCAAAATGGCCGCCAAAAATAGAACAAAAACATATAAAATTAGTTCTTTCCTACAAATATAGACATGTGACACCTTAATATGTCCGCCTCTAAGAGAACTATCAAAATCCTGATGGTGGTCTTGACTGAGACAGTCATTTTATAGGGTTTTATGCATATTCTGTATGAAATCTATTAGGATCCCTGTATACCATATTTTGTAACTATGGAAACATCAATTTGGTTGCCATGGCAACAGTCAAACAGTCCTGGTGGAAAATAATGGCAATCATTAGTTCTCTTAGAGACGGTCATTTTTAGGTGTCACATGTCTGTATTTGTAGGAAGGAACAAATATTTAGGATAATATACCTATTCACAGATAATTGTATGAAAATAGCCAATTTTAACACTTTGATGGAATATGGTTACCATGGTAACCACCATCAGGATTGTGAGAATAACCATTTCAGATAGGCAACCTTGACCTAGACAGTCATTTTATTGGGTTTTATGCATATTCTTTATTAAATCTATTAGAATCCCAATATACCATATTTTGTGTCCATGGAAACAGAAATTTGGTTGCCATGGAAACAGAATTACTCAAACCTGTGGAAAAATAATGGCAATCACTGTAACCCGCTTGCACCCAGTCAACTTGCCATTTCTGCAACTAGCTATCTGATATCCAAACACATCAAGCACCAGTGGGTCTTGAGGTATTTAGGCCTTGAGTGATTGGTCATGGTCAGCTGGGCACGTCTCTAAGAGACTGTGACACTGGCTTCCTGCTCTGTTCTAACTATCACAGTGAATAGCGCACAGATAGTGAAGGGATAGTTTGTATACAGCACCCTGAAAGTCTATATGGACCCTCTAACCTCTAGATGATATATATAGTATGTGCAAGCACGCTCTAATGAAAAAGACAGTGTCCTTTGTTAAAAGAAGGATTTAAAAGGCTGTCTTGATATGATATAAATTATGTTTGATACTCCTACCCTGACATCCCGGTCGACCATCAACAATGAAATACGTACCTGAAAAAGAGCAGAAAAACAGGAATTAATACAAACCGTGTTTCAGCGGTCTCAATATTGACAAAGTGGATTGTCATGTCGCAAGGACTCACACAGAATGTCCGAAAAAGAATCAATAAAAAGAAAGCAGAATCCAGAAAAAATAGTATAATGATGCATAAGGTGTAGAACTCGTGTAGAACAATATGTTTGAAGTATAACGCAGGGTCGAGGTAAGTTTGTTTTTTTTAGTTTTTTTTAAAGTAATTTTTATCAGGGAATATTGTGTGTACAATCACCGAATTCGGCTAAATATTGAGCCGTTCTTCCATTCGGGCCCTGGCCCCTACTCCTCATTCTAATGGCGGGTGTTAAACCAAATGGGCAGTGGGTACCATTTTTTTGTGTAAATCTTTGGTATGACCCGACCAGGATTTGAACCCACGTCCTCCCATGCTCGAGGCGAACACCCCTACCACTTGGCCAACGAGCTTGTTACAGAATATACACCAGAAAAAGAAGAGGGCATGTTCAGAATTAAAAATTATAATGTGTAAACTCGAGCTGCAAAAACAATACAAAACTCAAAACGCCAAAGATACCTTTAACAAATATTGTGTTAAAGAAAGAGGGATTGTGAGTACTGAGAGAGTCTGTTGTCCAGGGGTATGTGGAAGAACTTACAAAGAAGGTAAGTATAGGATACAGGGAGACCTTGTACGGGTTTTACCATTTGATAATGTCTAAGCTCATTCGCTAAGACAAGATGGCCGATATAAGGTCGTCCGTAAGTGTTGAATAGACCCAATATCTACTGGCGAACGAAACCGGCACCGCTTAAGGCCAATGCCCATCTACTGATTTCGGAACATTTATGTACGTTTGTCGGCGACAAACGGAGGGTAATTTGTCTCAGGCGAGGTATCCTAACGGAGTCGGTAGATGTAGGACAGCTAGGCAAGGCTACCCAGCGATTAGTGAACCACCTCCTTCAGACGTCCTTTTGACGGCGACAAGTTGTGGTTTTTGCCCTCCCCCAGCGATTAGTGGACCATACACCGATTTTATTAGTGTGGGTATATATTTCAGTAGATGTAGACTGATTTCCTTAGGACCAGTACCAACCAGCCCCTCTCCTCGAGGGCCGCGGGTCGAGCGAGGGTTACGTAATTTGCCTGCGACAAGGTGACCGATCCCTATACGATTTGGGAACTAATTGTTCAACCCTAAATCGGTAGATGGGTATCCGGCTTTAATTGGGTTCTCCTAAATGTCGGTCGGTGGTGGCCAACAACTAAAAAATTGCTCATAAAGTACCCCTGATACAAGTTTAGCCATAGGAATAACATTAGAAAAATATACTCAACGATCACCCTGGTAAAGTTACAATACTACGCCACTGCGGTGGCGTAGTGAATTTGCTAAGTATATTCTGATTATTCTGAAGTTGTGATGATATTCAATGTTATAGAAAGGGGTAAGATAAATCCAGAACCGCACTTGAATCGTAAAATAGACAATACTCCACTTGTTTGGCTGTGCCATAATTATCACTCGGCTTCGGCTCGATGACGATTGCGGCCCAGCCAAACTCGTGGAATATTGTCTATTTATACGATTTTCGATGCAGTTCTATATAAGACCCACAAGGTCCCTGGGTCTCTGTATGAACTTAATGTATTCAAATGAAGCCCAACTGCCCGAACGAGGCAGTCATTCAAAAGGGCAATGAGCGGTATACTTTCCATCAAGTTCCTATACTTCTGTTAATCCGAGATGTATGCAGTTGCCAACGCTGGTTGTTAACCTCATTTGATTTACAGAGCCGCCTGTCCACAAAAACATCGTGTCTGACATTTTTTTTTTTTTTTTTTTATTCCGTTGAAATTAGACAAGGTACATTCACCAGGCGGCGTTCTTCCATTCATTATCCTACCCCTAATAAAAAACGGCCATAGACTTAACATAGGGAGATTTTATGTGGCAGGCCGTGACATAAAGTGTTTTTTATGCCACTAGAGTAATAACAATATTGACCAATCAGAGAGCAGGATGTCAGCTACTATGAAAAAAGTTCTGTTGGTCGTTGACTCAATATTTATCTTTTTAACAGTAATTTAAGCATAGACGGGGTAGGATAAATACGAAACCGAACTCGAGTTAGCCTTGTCAATGTTTATACCACTCTGGTCAGGTCTGCTCCTCACAACACTCGGCTACGCCTCGTGTAGTAATACACGACCTTCCCGTCGTGGCATAAACATTGACAAGGCTAACTCGAGTTTGGTTTCTACTAATTATTCATCTTCTATAAATCAAACCCAGGAATTGCCATAGTAAAGAAATGATCATTATGAACTATTGCTTTCCTATGTAGCATACAGGACCTATTTACCATTATCATTAGCTTTAATCTGTAAACAATTTTAATCGGGGACTTTGTAATGGATGATAAAGATATAAAATCACAATATTAAAATCTTTATAGAGGACAGAGCCATTGTCAGTACATAAAGCAGTCAATAGGCGGCCGACAGCACCCCTCTCTTAAGATCTCACACTCTCTAAGTCGTAATTTGTACAAGGTTCTCACTACGCCCCACAGGAGAAGAATTCTTAACGAACTAGACTTAGAGTCTTGAGAATCCACTGGCACACAGTATTCCCGCTAGGTGGTACCATTGAGATTAAAGGAATCTTTGGTTGCATTGATGTACATCTTTAGCACGGGAGGCAGGTTAGTGGATTCTCAAGGCTCCAAGCCTAGTTCGTTAAGAATTCTTCTCCATAGAGCGTAGTGAGAGTACAGAATACCACTTAGAGAGTGTGAGATCTTATGAGAGGGGTGCGTAGTGAGAACCTTGTACAGAATACCACTTATAGAGTGTGAGATCTTATGAGAGGGGTCCCTGTTCGGGAGACAGAAGTTGTACTGTGGCTCTTTGTTCCAACGAAATTCAACTGACTTTCAAAGATTCAGCATAGTTTTTTATATCTCTCTACACTCATCCCAGAGTAGGATGACCTAAAGATAAAACCCAAATCATGTTTGTTCTCACATGAAAAGCACATGAAAACCACATGTCTGAGAGAGGCTAGCATTGCGACGATTCACTTTTATCCTTCACCAACTTTCACACCTTCAGTAGTGAAGAACACCTACTCGGGGGGCAAAATGGCGGCGCTAAGGGAATATTACCTTTATCTTACCCCTGGTATTTTTGTCTATAGGCTTATCAGATGTTAATAGGCACCAATTGTTTTGTCCACTCTATCCTCCAGTTAAAATAAAAGTAATAGAAAAAAAATAGGAACTTGTTCTCCATGCCATGTATTGCAGTCTGTTCTCCATGGTCTATATCCTGTATGTTGTCCATTCTTTTTGTGTATAGAGGGGTGAGATAAATACAGAAAACAACCGGATTATTATTATTATTTTTTTTTTTTTTAAGAAATTTCTTTATTGGCGTCAATAGTTACATGTGTTGATGGTACAACAATCCTATCATGAAACATCACGAAAGTTCATGTGATTGTTTATATGGCATGAGTTGTCTTCGCGGAATGATATCACGAAGCTCCGCTTCGTGATATCATTCCGCGAAGACAACTCATGCCATATAAACAATTATATGAAATTGAGTGATGTTGAGATTTTATCCTACCCTGTCACATGTTTTTAACTTCATTTGTCACCAGTGGCATATAAATATTTTATGCCATAACCGTGGCATACAGGCCTACCATGTTAAGTCTATGGAGATTTATATGAGGGTAGGATAAAGTGATGTTCCAGTACACCAAATAAAGAGGCCGAAGCGTCAGCCTTACAGCAGGCTGATTTTCATCGCATTGGCCAAACCCCAACGAGATAGTATGTATATATAACATAACTCACAATGTTTTACATGAGAAAATACAAATCTGCGACTAAAAGTTTGACCGAATGATAAACAACAATCATATAAATATTGTTGGTTTCTTCTTTAACATGCCTTATAGGTCCCTGTAAACATTAGGACTGCCTATAGGTCTCACAGGGCCTGCCCTTGTCAAGGTGTGAAGTCCATGGTTTATTCATTCTTATCTCCCCTGACCATGGACCGCCCGGCTACCCCTCCTCCCACTTGGTGTACGCCTGAACCCCATCCTGCCTGCCAGTTTGCCTGTCAACGACCGGCCTCAATAGAAGCCATCAATAAGTGAGGCTGGAGTGGGCCGCTCTCCATGCACAGACCCTGACCAGCACTCTCCCAGCAGAGATCCTGTGCTCCACTTCCTGCGGCCGCTTATTTTTTTTTTTATTTTTTTTTTTATTTTATTTTTTTTCAAAAAAATCCCTCCTAAAAAATCAGTGGTATGTGGGGATTTAATTTCGTATCCCTATGATTTTTGAAGAAAAATTTATTTACTATCGGCCAAATACGGAGTCTCCATAGGAAATGTATAGAGCACCTGGAATCAACTACCGGGAGATTCCGGAATAAAAGTCCTATCCATAATGAGGTCAAATTATCATGTACTTTAAAATAAGACCGTAATCTGCTCATAGTTGACGACGTAATATCCGCGCTAATAGCTCGGATATTACTGCGCGTCAACTACTCGGAGATTACGGCCACTCATACACAAAACCAGTCATTATTGTGTATTTATTACCCACCCAATAAGGAGTCTCCATGCTAAGCCTATGGAGACTCCAGATCGCTACTGAGTAGAATACGGACCTCCGGAATCTCCTAGGAGAATACGGCTTTTTCGGCCACCTGACGGGCATTATAGGAACTACTTTATATAAACAATGCACGGCGCTTGGGCCAAATTTTTAATTATTTACAAGATTTTTTTCCTAATAATTACACGAAAGGTGAGTAAGAAATACAACATTACCATGATTTCGATCTGTGTGGCCGTATTCTCCTTGTAGTTGACACTACGCAATACTCCTCGCTATCGTGGAGAATACGGCCACTCAGATCAAAATCTGGCCCATACACCAGTTTTTTTAATATCCTAAATTCTAAGCGCTTTGGGTAGTATTTTGTGGTTTACTTGTAAATAGAGACGCACATATTTTTATGGTGAATGATATACACTCATTTCTATTATGTCAAATCAGATATAGTCATAGAGGTTACTTTCTTTCATGGAAAGCACCTCATGTGTTGCAGGGTCTTGTTTGTCAACATGTCACATATGCCCACTTGAAGGGTAGTCTAATAAAATGTGGATTCACATTATAACGTGGTTTAACGCTGAAAAAGAAACAGCTGGATTTTCTCTGAAGCTTATTTAACAATTTCTATATTTCCTAAAACTCCTAATATATGGGTGGTTCCAAATCCATTACTTTTGACGGATGCCTTGTTTTGAATCTGAAATATTGGCTGGTTCCCCTTGTCCTTGGTGAATTGTCCTCATTGGGTTGAGGCAGAGATTGGCGCTAGTGCCACGAAAGATCTGCTGGGAGAGTGCCCGCCGAGTGGTTCGGGGGGCGGCCGGGTGGTGGCACTTGCTGCAGGTGTACAGGGGGGAGGTGAGGGGGGTGAAGGGGGGTACCCTCTCGTCCATCATGAAATCATACTGGGACCTGTGAATTCACAGAAGGCCTGCTTACAGTTACAGATTTTTTGCTCCTTGATATAAACTGTGTACCCTCATTTCCATTGGCCGACGAAACCGACAGAGATTCGTCGCCTACACCAGGGCAACGTTTCTTACAACGTTTAGAGATTACTGAGCGTTTGATAAACATGGTGTGTTGTCAGAAGCGGAGTGATACATTGAATGTGATTGACTAAAAAGAAATATATTCATGGTCAACAAGAAAATGAGATATTTTACAATCTCTAAATTTGTATAGTACTACTTCAACAAACATATATAAGAAGTAGTACTTAATATGAAATTAATCCATTGTGGCTCATCTACTATGGCTCTAAAATAGGTTGTAGAAGAAAATATGAGTATATATTTTATGAATCCAAACAAGTCTTTTATTCATCTTCATGTTATAGTCCGTTTGCTCGTTATACTTTATCACTTATGTATTTTACTGTACCCTCAGGAGAATATTTAATTTTATTCCTTTTACCATGTGAGCAATATGTAGAGAGCATGGTCTGTGTCTTTTCTATCTTGACTTCCTCTGTTGGTTTAATGGTGACTCCTGGAGTCAGAATATATCGACAGAGATTTGTTGAGAGCCCCTAAAAGTCTGTCGGTGGCGTCACTGACTGAGGGTATCAATTTGTCAGTGAGGGTGTAGTGTATGCACTATTTTTACTGTATATATATTCCTGATACACACATATTATTGTTATATAAACAGCAAATAATTGCCTGAAGAAGTCCCATAAATGTGACGAAACGTTGCAAAATAATATTGATTTTTTTCCCTCCCCAATCTCGATGTTAATTAAATCCCATGATAAAATATTTATATTTTAATCGGCTTGTCTGTTTTTTTTGTGGATCTAGAACCAACTTTTTATATAATCCACAAAAAATGAACCGGGGAGCCTTCTCTGCATGTCTCGTATCCATTCATCAATGTGTCAGAAGCATACTAAAAAATTCAATAGGTGGTCTCCGACTGCAGATCGGTGCCGAATAATCGGCCAATGGAAACGGGCTCTGAGACTGGACCTCAGGTTTGGTCGGTGTCTGTTGCTGGTTGACTGCCTCTAAGATGCTCCCGATGAATGGTCCTCGCTGCTCCACGACACTGTGACCTACAACAGATAATCCCAAACCCGTCAGGGTGCGTCCTATGCAATGTTTCTACTGTATTTTCTAGGTACGCACAGATTTCCTTTGAGAAAATCTGTCGGTGGTGTCCTTGTTATATTATCTACGCAAAATAACCGGGGAGCAGAGTCTATTTTCCTTTGATCGATTTGGCCTTGGTATACCCAAAAATTCAATAGGTGGTTTCCAACTGCAGATCGGTGCCGAATAATCGGCCAATGGAAACGGGCTCTGAGACTGGACCTCAGGTTTTGTCGGTGTCTGTTGCTGGTTGACTGCCTCGAAGATGCTCCCAATGAAAGGTCCCTGCAGCTCTTCACCCACCGGGGCCTCAGTCGCTGAGACGTAAAACAGATCATCCCCTAACCCTGACGTTGCGTCCCATGCAATGTTTCTACTGTATTTTCCAAGTACACACAGAGTGTCCTTGTTATATAATCTATTCAAAATGAATCAGGGAGCAGAGTCTATTTTCATTTCATCGATTCAAACTTGGTATACCCAAAAATTCTCAGACTGCAGGTGGTCTCAGACTGCAGATTGGTGCAGAATAATCGGCCAATGAAAACGGGCTCTGAGACTGGCCCTCAGGTTTGGTCGGTGTCTGTTGCTGGTTGACTGCCTCTAAGATGCTCCCGATGAATGGTCCTCGCTGCTCCACGACACTGTGACCTACAACAGATAATCCCAAACCCGTCAGGGTGCGTCCTATGCAATGTTTCTACTGTATTTTCTAGGTACGCACAGATTTCCTTTGAGAAAATCTGTCGGTGGTGTCCTTGTTATATTATCTACGCAAAATAACCGGGGAGCAGAGTCTATTTTCCTTTGATCGATTTTACCTTGGTATACCTAAAAATTCAATAGGTGGTTTCCGACTGCAGATCGGTGCCGAATAATCGGCCAATGGAAACGGGCTCTGAGACTGGACCTCAGGTTTGGTCGATGTCTGTTGCTGGTTGACTGCCTCGAAGATGCTCCCAATAAAAGATCCCTGCAGCTCTCCGCCCACCGGGCCTCAGTCACTGAGACATAAAACAGATCATCCCCTAACCCTGAGGTTGCGTCCCATGCAATGTTTCTACTGTATTTTCCAAGTACACACAGAGTGTCCTTGTTATATAATCAATTCAAAATTAATCTGGGAGCAGAGTCTATTTTCCTTTCCTTGATTCGACCTTGGTATACCCAAAAATTCTCAGACTGCAGGTGGTCTCAGACTGCAGATTGTTGCCGAATAATCGGCCAATGAAAACGGGCTCTGAGACTGGCCCTCAGGTTTGGTCGGTGTCTGTTGCTGGTTGACTGCCTCTAAGATGCTCCCGATGAATGGTCCTCGCTGCTCCACGACACTGTGACCTACAACAGATAATCCCAAACCCGTCAGGGTGCGTCCTATGCAATGTTTCTACTGTATTTTCTAGGTACGCACAGATTTCCTTTGAGAAAATCTGTCGGTGGTGTCCTTGTTATATTATCTACGCAAAATAACCGGGGAGCAGAGTCTATTTTCCTTTGATCGATTTTACCTTGGTATACCTAAAAATTCAATAGGTGGTTTCCGACTGCAGATCGGTGCCGAATAATCGGCCAATGGAAACGGGCTCTGAGACTGGACCTCAGGTTTGGTCGATGTCTGTTGCTGGTTGACTGCCTCGAAGATGCTCCCAATAAAAGATCCCTGCAGCTCTCCGCCCACCGGGCCTCAGTCACTGAGACATAAAACAGATCATCCCCTAACCCTGAGGTTGCGTCCCATGCAATGTTTCTACTGTATTTTCCAAGTACACACAGAGTGTCCTTGTTATATAATCAATTCAAAATTAATCTGGGAGCAGAGTCTATTTTCCTTTCCTTGATTCGACCTTGGTATACCCAAAAATTCTCAGACTGCAGGTGGTCTCAGACTGCAGATTGTTGCCGAATAATCGGCCAATGAAAACGGGCTCTGAGACTGGCCCTCAGGTTTGGTCGGTGTCTGTTGCTGGTTGACTGCCTCTAAGATGCTCCCGATGAATGGTCCTCGCTGCTCCACGACACTGTGACCTACAACAGATAATCCCAAACCCGTCAGGGTGCGTCCTATGCAATGTTTCTACTGTATTTTCTAGGTACGCACAGATTTCCTTTGAGAAAATCTGTCGGTGGTGTCCTTGTTATATAATCTACGCAAAATAACCGGGGAGCAGAGTCTATTTTCCTTTGATCGATTTTACCTTGGTATACCTAAAAATTCAATAGGTGGTCTCCGACTGCAGATCGGTGCCGAATAATCGGCCAATGGAAACGGGCTCTGAGACTGGACCTCAGGTTTGGTCGGTGTTTGTTGCTGGTTGACTGCCTCTAAGATGCTCCCGATGAAAGGTCCCTGCAGCTCTCCGCCCACCGGGGCCTCAGTCACTGAGACGTAGAACAGATCATCCCCAGCCCGCCCCCAGGACTTGTTCTCTGTATGGATCGTCCAGATAGCATCACATACATCAGTGTTTGCTACTTGGCGGTCAGAAGTGGAAGCACTGTGGTCAAAGCAGTGCCGCGGTGAGGAGATATCCATCTATTATCAATGTTTTATTAGTTGCTGGCTTACTTACTTTTCTTTCCTTTTTTTATCATATTTATCAGCTTTTGAGTCTCTTAGCTTTCCTGCGATTATTCAGAATTTTCTCAATTCAGTTATTGTCTTATTTTCCGGTATCTCTTCCTCCCTCTGTCTGTCTCTCTGTCTCTGTCTCTGTCTCTCCCTGTCTCTGTACTCCCTATCTCTGTCTGTCTCTCTCTCTCTGTCTATGTCTCTGTCTCTCTGTCGCTGTCTCTCCCTATCTCTGTCTCTCTCTGTCTCTATCTCTCTGTCTCTGTATCTCTCTGTCCCTCTCTCTGTCTCTGTTTCTGTCTCTCCCTGTCTCTGTACTCCCTATCTCTGTCTGTGTCTGTCTGTCTTTGTCTGTGTCTGTCTGTGTCTCCCTGCCTCCGTCTCTCTCTTTCTCTCTGTCTCTGTCTCTCTGTCTTTGTATCTCTGTTTCTGTCTCTGTATCTCCCTGTCTCTGTTTCTCTGTCTCTGCATATATATATATATGTATATATGCATAGATATATATATATATATATATATATATATATAGTGTGTGTGTGCATATATACATATGTATAACATAGTGGTTGCCATATATGTATATAACCATCTGTATGGTTTTCCCTAATCATTGTCTGCTATATTCCCTATTTCATATATGTCCTACAAAAACCCTTTCCGTGTATAGTTTGAATATTGTATGTATTTATATACAACCAGAGTTCATGTTGCTGCAGTCAGTATCATACCAGAGGTGAAATATGAAATGTGTTCTGTGATGATAGATGTGAACAAAAGATAAAACGACGCAATAACGAGCAATGTGCCTGGATCGATAGTCACTGGGGGGAATGGTTGTGGCATGATTATGAACCATTTACCCCGCACAGACATCTAAATGAGTCTCTGGCAGATCTATCACAGACCGTGCGTGCGTAGACCGGGCAGCGGCACCGCCCGAGAACTTAAAGTCGGTCTACAGCATCAGGAGCTGTCGCTCCTAGAAATGTGCAAAAAGCGTTGCTCCAGTAATATTGGATCGTGTTGTGTGGTATCTTATTTTCACGTTGTAGCGCTACTTTTTATAACACCATATTTTCAGTGACATATGTCTATTAAATTTTTGATTGAATATAGATGGCAACATAATTATGATGCGATCCGCAAAGAATCTGGAGCAACGGTTTCAACTTTGGGTGCTATTCTGCGATCCGCAAAACATGGAGGAACGTCCCCCAGGACCTCTGTATCAGGGAGCCCTTGCTCCACGTTTGCGATACATGTCTGGATCGCAAAATAACAACCACCAGGCCTAAATATTGCTCCCGTAAATTAACAGATTGCGTTGTAACCTTTTATCAGCATGTCAGGATATGTTCTCCAGATTATTAAACAGCACCAAAAACTTGACAGAGTCAAGAAAAGGCATTTGAGGCGCCACATATTTACAGCTCGCTGTGGACGTGACACTCTCCCAGCTAACTTTGATAGAATACCAAACCTTAAGAGTGTGTATCTTGGATGCGTCAATTTGTATTTCTTGAGGCATGTCAAGATCCGGAGAGATATATTGAAGGATACGTTATCCAGATGCGTATGTAAAACTCGTTCTGTTAGAAAACAGAGCCTGGAACAAGACACTTCAGATCCTGCGATGGTTAAACGCATAACAAATAACATCATCGGCGTATATCTGATCTACCTCATAGTTTTGACGTACGAAGACAGTAAACCAGGGCCCTGTTTTTTAGTCAAGATTATCTTAGGCTAAGACCGTCTTAAGACAAAAGTGTGCTATAGACAAGATATCTTAGAGGATCTTTGATATATCTTGGGCTAAGACGTCTTAGGGGCGTCATAGCTGTCTTTTAGTCAAGATTCTCTTGAGGTATCTTAGGGTATCTTAGCTCATATTGGCTCCAAAACGGTCTCAGCCCAAGACAAGGTTGTAGCTGTCCTAGAGGTGTCTTAAAGGTATCTTATGGCCATGTGACCACATGAGAACAAGAAAACAAGATGCTCTTGTCACTCAACAGTCCTCTGTCACCAGTCCGCACTCAACAGTACACTCAACAGTCCGCACTCAACAGTCAACCACACCCACCCCTGCACCCACCCCCACACCCATCCCCACACCAACACCCACACCCACACCCACAAGGATATTTTGGTATCTAGTCAGCTAAAATAAAGTAAAAATCTCAAGGATATTTTGGTATCTAGTTAGCTAAAATAAAGTAACAATGGGTAATTAAATCAAATAATTTATACTAGATCAAATGAATTCAATAAAATTCAGCTGAAAATTCTCCCCCTAAAATAAAGATAAACTAAATCAAATGAAGTAAATTGAATCAAATATACAGATTAAAATTTAAAATTCCTCCATATATATTTCCAAATGACTCATTCCCATTCGTTTTTATTTTATCTACTTCTTCAAATTATTGTTTTATTTCCTTTTTTGATTCTATTTATTATTATTTCTTAATTCTTAAATATATATTTTTTAACCAATTTTATTATTAAAAAGTTTGTTTTTTTAGTTCTACTTAGTTACAATTTCAATATACATAATCAAATTTTACACTGCACGAAACTTACTGCTTTACATATGTATCCGAAACGCGTCTAACAGTAGGATTTTGCGTCTAGAAGTTAGACCTGTTATCCGTCTCGTAGACGCCTTATCTAGTGGCGTATATATACGTGTCCATGGTGCGGTCTTATATACGTTATATATACGCCTGATTCTGTTTATTTACGCCAGTATCCAATAATTCCGACCTCTGCCACTTGGGGACATCAGTGGTAGCATATTTCATTTGCCATTAACCATCCAAGTATGTATTATATGCAAATTGCAATCTTATATTACCAATTTATTTGATAAATATTTCATAAAAGCTGATAGTGGGGGGGTGGGGTTGGGAGGTCGCGGGTGGCGGGTCAGTGTTTTTTTTGGTATCATATATACGCCTGACGTATATATATTGCGCAGAGTATGTTTTATCTTAAATACGCCAGGCGTGAAAGACAGCCAAGTCGCGCACGTCTACATATGGAAACTGTCTTGTAGACGCCCGAAACGTAGACGCGTATAACAGGTGTATACAAGTATAAACAAGCCACAATACAGCCGATACGTGCGTTATCGCAATGGCGTATATATATATATGTAAAATAGTGGTTTTCGTGCAGTGTTATCTATTTATTATTATCATTTTACTTATTTGATTTTTATGATCATTTAATCTTTATTTTTCTTTTTTATACATTATATTCGATG
This sequence comes from Alentia gelatinosa, assembly GCA_950022655.1. NCBI lineage: Eukaryota > Metazoa > Annelida > Polychaeta > Phyllodocida > Polynoidae > Alentia > Alentia gelatinosa. The sequence continues at coordinate 65,472,595 of OX465584.1, read as the reverse complement.
TAATTCTAATTAAGTATTACCTTATAAATATATTCAACTAATTTATTCATTGCATTCATTGAACAGACTTCCTTTATTCTTAAATTATTCATTTCACATCTATATTCAGTATCAATTTCTCTTGATTTATATCTTAATATTTCAAATTTCTATTCAACATTTTTGAATAAGAAATAAACTGTTGCCAGTACACCAAGGTAGTACACCATTGTATACCTAAATACAAATCACACCCACCCCTGCACCCACCCCCACACCCATCCTCACACCCACACCCACACCCACACCCACACCCACACCCACACCCACACCCACAACCACACCCACAACCACACCCACACCCACAACCACACCCACAACCACACCCACAACCACGAACACAGCCACAGCCACAGCCACAAACACAAACACACCCACACCCACAACTACAACCACAAGCACATCTACAGCCAAAACCACGAACACAGCCACAGCCACAGCCCCAAACACAAACACAACTACACCCACACCCACAACTACAACCACAACCACATCTACAACTAAAACCATATCTACACCCACAAACACAACCACATCTACAGCCAAAACCACAGTCACAGCCACAACCACAACCACACCCACACCAAAATTATTTTCACCTTTTCTAGGTGAATATGATGTGCCAGCACCGGGGTTTGAACACCCTACCCCCAGCACAATTGCCCGATGCCTTACCTATGTCTCAACAGAATTGAGTGATGCAATACACTCATGAGACCCCAATATAACTTGATATGACTGTACCAGTGCTGGAGCTGGTATCCGGCAAGAGTAGAATTATAGAACCTAAGATAGTTCTATATTTGTCTCAAGATCTACCGTGGCGCACCAAGACCTTGTCTATAGGACAGCGGCCATCTTTTGTCTTGAAAAAATGTCTTAGATTCTCTAGGATATCTTCGCAGATCTCAGCCCAAGACTGTCTTGACTAAAAAACAGGGCCCAGTTTCCATATATTATCTCACCCCTGGTATTTCTTCTCCATAGACTTAACATTGGGAACTCGTATCCAACACCCATTAGATATTTAGGGAAAATATCCAATAGGAGATTATGTCACAAATCTTAGCCCCTTAGTCAATGTGAAGGGTGAGATAAATTCAGAAACCCATTCAAGTTTAGGGTCAGAGCTCGATCCTATCTCGTTTGAATTGCTACGTAATTCACGCGGCTTCGCCTTGTGAATTACTACACGATTCAAACTCGATGGGATACGAGCTCAGACCCTAAACTTTCCTAGGTTTCCTCTATAGTGTTTATTATATGGTAAAGTGGGAGGATACCTCCACTACGAGCTACTTACCTATACTTTATCTCACCCCTAATAAAAAACGGCCATAGACTTAACAGAGGGAAATTTTATGTGGCAGGCCGTGACATAAAGTGTTTTTTATGCCACTAGAGTAATAACAACATTGACCAATCAGAGAGCAGGATTTCAGCTACTATGAAAAAAGTTCTGTTGGTCATTGACTCAATATTTATCTTTTAGTAATACAAAAGCATAGACGAGGTAGGATAAATACGAAACCGAACTCGAGTTAGACTTGTCAATGTTTATACCACTCTGGTCAGGTCTGCTCCCCACTACACTCGGCTACGCCTCGTGTAGTAATACACGACCTTCCCGTCGTGGCATAAATATTGACAAGTCTAACTCTCGTTTGGTTTCTACTAATTATGTCACCCCTGGTACAAGTTTAGCCATAGGAATAACATTAGAAAAAAAATACTCAACGATCACCCCCGTAAATCACCCCCGCCACGGGCGTGGTGTAGTGAATTGGAGACGACGTCATATGGATTTGCTAAGTCTATTCTAATTATTGTGAAATGTTGATGATATTTGATGTCATAAAAAGGGTAGTAGATGAATGCAGAACCGCACTAGAATTGTAAAATAGTCAAAACTCCACTCGTTTGAATGGGCCGTAATCGTCACTCGGCGTCGCCTCGATGATGATTGCGATCGTGGAGTATTGTCTATTTATACGATTCTCGATGCAGTTCTATGAATACTGGGTACGGTGGCAGACCGCTAAATGTAAATTGGCGAACGTTATCCAATAAAAATAAAATTTAAAAAAAACATGGCATTTTTGTCTCCATAGACTTAACATTGGGAACTCATAGCCGTCCAAGTATCCATATCCGTTTTACATTTATTCTGCTGTATTTTTTGTTTCCAAGTAAAGCCATCATTCATAACTTTTAATCATACTCAGAACAATATGAACATGGAGTGATTATTCTGTAGAGATAAACGTGATTATATTTCACTCAAATAGAGAACAGCATTATGCCAAGGAAGGTTTTCATTGCAGCACACAACGTAGATATTACCTGCTCAGATTACCTGTACGTTTTCTCACCCCTTGTATTTTTTCTCCATAGACTTAACATTGGGAAATCATATCCAATGCCTAAGAGATATCTTGGAAAAATATCCTATGGGGGATTATGCCACAAATGTTAGCCCATTAGTCAATGTGAAGGGCGAGATAAATTCAGAAACCTATTCAAGTTTAGGGTCAGAGCTCGATCTCATTTGAATTGCTACATAATTCACATGGCTTCGCCTTAAGAATTTCTATACGATTCAAACTCGATGGTATATGAGCTCTGACCCTAAACTTTCAAAGGTTTCAGGTACAAGAATGTACCTTTACTCGATGTAGAATTTAATCTAGGTTGTATAGTGCTAAAGTAAACAAGGCAAATCAACACATGGTTTTGTTTTTTAATTCTAATAAACTTGTGCTCATTAACAGGCACAATGTTTCATCCATCTTTTTAAACACTTTAATCTCACATCTCCAGGCCAAATTAATCATGGCTCAACGATCTCGATGGTAATCGAATATTGCTTTAGAATTGCTGAACAAAATCTAATTATGTTTGAACTTGAGGAATTCTAAAATGATCCTAGAATTTTGTGAGTTTTGTGATTTATTTTTGTGATCCCATGTTACACTCGGTTAGAATATCCCATCAACTAGTATGAAGACCAACATGATGGGTACTCTGCACAGCATTTAATTTGTGTGTGATGGTGAATAAAATAAGATATCTGTAAGTTTCTCTAGGTTTACAATGGACACTTTGTATTGGGTCAATAACAAAACATGTCCGTATGCGCCGGGTATGTCCATACAAAATTCCTATAGATTAACTACGTACAACAACCCCTCTCATAAGATCTCACACTCTCTAAGTCGTATTCTGTACTCCCACTATGCTATATGGAGAATAATTCTTAACGCACTAGGCTTAGAGCCTTGAGAATCCATTGGCCTGCCTCCCGTGCTAAAGACGTACATCAATGCAACCAAAGATTCCTATAACCTCAATGATGCCACCTAGCGGGAATAATATGTGCCAATGGATTCTCAAGGCTCTAAGCCTTGTTCGTTAATAATTCTTCTACCAGAGAGCGCAGTGAGAACCTTGTACAGAATAAGACTTAGAGAGTGTGAGAACTTATGAGAGGGGTGCTACAACTTGTATTAGATGGGTAATATAGCATATCTGTATACATGTCAATGTGCGTCCATACAGAATTCCTATATAGACACTTTGTATTAGGCGGATATATCTGTGTGCTCTGGGTATGGTGATACCCACTCCCTATGTGTTTTCTATGGACACTTTGTATTAGGTGGATATATCTGTATGCTCCTGGTATGGTGATACACATTCCCAATGTGTTTTCTATGAACACTTTGTATTAGGTGGATATATCTGTATGCTGCGGGTATGGTGATACACACTCCCTATGTGTTTTCTATGGACATTTAGTATTAGGTGGATATATTTGTATGCTCCGGGTAGGGTGATACACACTCCCGATGTGTTTTCTATGAACACTTTGTATTAGGTGGATATATCTGTATACTCCGGGTATGGTGATACACACTCCCTATGTGTTTTCTATGGACACTTAGTATTAGGTGGATATATCTGTATGCTCTGGATATGGTGATGCACACTCCCTATGTGTTTTCTACGGACACTTAGTATTAGGTGGATATATCTGTATGCTCCGGGTATGGTGATACACACTCCCTATGTGTTTTCTATGGACACTTTGTATTAGGTGAATATATCTGTATGCTCCAGGTATAGTGATACACACTCCCTATGTTTTTTATATGGACACTTTTTATGAGGTGGATATATCTGTATGTTCCGGGTATGTAGATACACACTCCCTACGTGTTTTCTATGGACACTTTGTATTAGGTGGATATATCTGTATGCTCCAGGTATAGTGATACACACTCCCTATGTGTTTTCTATGGACACTTTGTATGAGGTGGATATATCTGTATGTTCCGGGTATGTAGATACACACTCCCTACGTGTTTTCTATGGACACTTTGTATTAGGTGGATATATCTGTATGCTCCAGGTATAGTGATACACACTCCCTATGTGTTTTCTATGGACACTTTGTATGAGGTGGATATATCTGTATACTCCGGGTATGGTGATACACCCTCCCTATGTGTTTTCTATGAACACTTTATATCAGGTGGATATATCTGTATGCTCCAGGTATAGTGATACACACTCCCTATGTGTTCTCTATAGACTCTTTGTATGAGGTGGATATATCTGTATGCTCCAGGTATGTAGATACACACTCCCTACGTGTTTTCTATGGACACTTTGTATTAGGTGGATATATCTGTATGCTCCGGGTATAGTGATACACACTCCCTATGTGTTTTCTATGGACACTTTGTATTAGGTGGATATATCTGTATGCTCTGGATATGGTGATGCACCCTCCCTATGTGTTTTCTATGGACACTTTGTATTAGGTGGATATATCTGTATGCTCTGGGTATGGTGATGCACACTCCCTATGTGTTTTCTACGGACACTTAGTATTAGGTGGATATATCTGTATGCTCCGGGTATGGTGATACACACTCCCTATGTGTTTTCTATGGACAGTTTGTATTAGGTGGATATATCTGTATGCTCTGGGTATGGTGATACACTCTCCCTATATGTTTTCTATGGACACTTTGTATTAGGTGGATATATCTGTATGTTCCGGGTATGTAGATACACACTCCCTACGTGTTTTCTATGGACACTTTGTATTAGGTGGATATATCTGTATGCTCCAGGTATAGTGATACACACTCCCTATGTGTTTTCTATGGACACTTTGTATGAGGTGGATATATCTGTATGCTCCGGGTATGGTGATACACCCTCCCTATGTGTTTTCTATGGACACTTTGTATTAGGTGAATATATCTGTATGCTCTAGGTATGTCCATACAGAGTTTCTATACGTTAACTACTGACACTTCGTATTAGCGGTATGATAACATGATAATTGCACTCGTGCTTATTTAGAGCAGCTCAGTGGGGACATAATCCCGACTCCTGCACTGCTCGCATGACTTGATGCAGATCAATATCCAGTCATTGATAGAGCCAAGGTCCCTGGTGGTACCCGCAGATCTTATCTGTTGTCTAAAACTCGCGTACGTACACTCTTACTCCAACCACACCATGCACACAGACCTCCATTCCCACCTCCTCTCACTCCATAATACCGTGCTCATCAATTATACAACGCCCCAGCGTATTCACGTCTGAACACAGCTTACTGACGTGAATAGTTTATCACCCATCTTCCTGGCTTGACACTTGTAAGTCGTCTACAACACTACAACACCAGAAATGTCGGCCCAAAACCCAGAGAAAAGGCAAGAGAATCTTTTAGACTTAAAGGCATATCGGACCATTTGCCTTGAAAAGAAAAAAAAAACATATCATTTTCCTGAAAATTGAATATGATGATTTCCTAGTGTTGCAGAACATATATCTAACTAAAACCGGTTCTGGTTAAAGTCATCATTTTCCATGAGTTTGATGCGGAGTGATATGAACGAGGCGACAGCCTTGTGAATATAATATAGCATTCAAACGACTTGAATAACAGCAAATTTGATCAAAACGAGTTGCTTTCTGTATTCATCTCACCCCTGTACGCACTAAACGAATCTAGTACACAGGATATAGACCATGGAGAACAGACTGCAATACATGGCATGGAGAACGAGTTCCTAATTTTTTTTCTTTCTATAACTTTTCTTTTAGCTGGAGGATAGAGTAGGCAAGACAATTGGTGCCTATTTACATCTGATAAGCTTATAGACAAAAATACCAGTGGTAAGATAAACGAATCTGATACACAGGATATAGACCATGGAGAATAGACTGCAATACTCGTAGGGGCATGGTGAACGAGTTCCCAATGTTAAGCTTATGGGAAAAAATACCAGGGGTGAGATAAAATGTTGTATCTGAACAGTTTCTACCAACGTTCCAGTTATTACCGAGGACAGTGCTTATGGAATGAGCTGGACGCGGAAACACAATGTGTACCTAGTGTAAAGGAATTTAAGCGCATAATGAAATCTAAATTCTCGAAATATGACTGGAGATAGATCTGCAGTGTGTTGGCTGACCTGTACTTGTGATGGTAATTGATTGCGATGTTCGCTACCTGTCTACTACCTTGTATGTGCCTATGTATGTTTATGTGTTCGCGGGATCGTAACTCGCTTTTTCCCTGTATGTTTTCACAGTTGTATACACCACAGTGGAAGATCTGCTGCACGCAGAACTGTTGGTTTTGCTAAATAAAAAAAAAACAAAAAAACCAGGTAATATCTACATTTTGTGCTGCAATGAAAATCTTCCTTGGCATATTGCTGTTCTCTATTTGAGTGAAATAAATCACGTTTTAATTTTACAGAATAATCACTCCATGTTCATATTGTTCTGAGTTTAATTAAAAGTTATGAATATAGTTTGTCTGATGGCTTTACCTGGAAACCAAAAATACAGCAGAATAAATAAAACTACTTTTCTATATGATGATTGTACAATACAATGTACGAAGGTAATATCTCTGAAATTGTTTTCTGCGCCAGACATATCCTCTTGATATCTGTGTAGGGGTCAGGGTAGTCGAGCAGCGTTGTTGCAACTTCACGCTAGGTGGCACGAGTGCCGATCCCTGCCGTGCGGTAAGGCCGGTGGACCCGTGGTATGTAAATGCTACGGGGCCACCCACATTAGTAACTCAGTCACTATATAAGGCTGAGTCCACGGCGGGCTGACAGGACTTCTCACGGTGCCTCTCTACAGAGTGAACGCCTGGAGCCTCATGTGTTGGTAAGGTTGCATTGAACACCTTTCAACATTGAAGAGACCAGTATCTCTTCCCGCGCTAGTTGGTGCCCCGAAGCACCAACATATTGTAACAGAAGTACCTGAATAAAGCTTGGTACACTGAAACAGTCCGGAGTCTGGTTTTGTCTTCGTAGTTAAGCGGTAGGTAGTAGATTTTGCATCTCCCTGCCCTTTCCAGCGGGTAAAGCCGAACCCACCTGTACTGGCACGGTAAGTACAGGGTAGCGACTGAGTCTTGGAACCCCTGGTCGGCTGTAGATCACGGAAAGTGGTAAGACACTTTCAGCGACTAGGGGATATGCTACATCTGTATCATCAATTTGAAAGGAAATAAATAAACATTCTGGAAAGAACAACAACAAAAAATCAATAAACTGGTTTTATTTGTCTGTTAATAACAAGTGGCAGAATGAGACCTTGTCTTTCCTTTTTATTTTTTATTTTACATATACCAAAACAAAAACAAAAGAAAGATAGGAAGCTTGATAAGAAATGATAGATATTGGCTTTGGCGGCACAAACATACGATAAGATGTGTTAATAATCACAAAGAGAAATATCATCAATAGAAAAGGAAAATTTGCTGGACATCTTTTAAAAACTGCTTCATAGACTGTCTTGGAAATTGATTATTGTTGATTATGTGTCACAAGGTTGAATTTTTATAAGAAATTCAATATAACCAAATCTATTGGTTAAATCACTTGTTTAATGTTACAAGACTCCACTTTGAGATATTGACAATCGGAGAGTATACAATGATAGATGAACATGTGTCTGATTCTATATTTCATAATAATTAAAGGAAATAGAGCTATATTCAATATATATAAGAATAATGATAGTAACAAGTAGCATCTCCCGTACTGTGTCTCTCTAACTTCGGCCGGCGCCCGTCTAGGCTCCCCGCACCCTTTCCCCCCCGTGACCGCTCCCGCCCCTTCCCCCTCTTCTCCCCGCGCTCATTTCCCCATTCTAGCTGCCGCTCCCAATGTCCCCTGATAAAGATTTACATGCGCCATCAGCCCGACTGCCTCCCGCCATAATCCCCGCCCCGCACCCGCATCCACGCCCCCCTCGTCTGCCGCCCGCCGGGGGAGACCCGCCCCCCCACCCCCCCACCGCCCGACCCGTGATTCCGCACTGCCACCTAGCGGCAACCAGTCACGTGGGCCCCTGTTTGCCGCTGCTGCCGTAGAAGCTTTTGCTGGTCATTGAAATGCCGTTCACATGTGGCTTCGCACTTGGCTTCAGACATTGCTTCAGACATTGCTTCAGATATGGCTTCAGTCATGGCTTCAGTCATGGCTTCAGACATGGCTACAGAAATGACTTCAGACATGACTTCAGACATGGCTTCAGACATGGCTACAGACATGGCTTCAGACATGGCTTCAGACATGGCTTCAGACATGGCTTCAGACATGGCTTTAGACATGGCTTCAGACAATTGCTTCAGACATGGCTTCAGACATGGCTTCAGTCATGGCTTTAGACATGGCTTTAGACATGGCTTCAGACATGGCTTCAGACATGGCTTCAGACATGGCTTCGGACATGGCTTCAGACATGGCTTCAGACATGGCTTCAGACATGTCTTCACACATGGCTTCACACATGACTTCAGACATGGCTTCAGTCATGGCTTCACACATGGCTTCACACATGGCTTCGCGCATGGCTTCAGACATGGCTTCAGACAAGGCTTCACACATTGCTTCACACATGGCTTCAGACAAGGCTTCACACATTGCTTCACACATGGCTTCCTGCCTGGGTTCAGACATGGCTTCAGACATGGCTTCAAACCTTGCTTTATACATGGCTTCAGACATGGCTCCAGACATGACTCCAGACATGGTTTTAGATCTATATGGCTTCAGATATGGTTTCACACTTGGCTTCCAAGCTGGCTTCAGACACGACTTCGCTTGCTGTACAGTGGCGTGAAGGCGACTGGACAAGCAGGTGAAGTTAAGGACCGCTGATTACCCAAATTGTTACATAAGGGCTCGTACCTACTCAATGTGACCTTCAACATAAGGACCAATACCCACCTGGCATATTGCCACAAGAGCATGGCAAAGGTGCTTAACCAAATCAATGGTTTGTGGCAAATATGCACACGATTATTCCAAACCTAGCAAGATCTAGCAAGACAACCAAATCATGACAAATCTTGCTATGTCTTATGTGTTAGTGGAACCAGCACTTTAGACAGTGGGTGGTGGTTGGGCAGTAGGGGGCGGGTAGGCGGTCGCTCCTGGGAAGACAGTGGGTGGTCAGTCAGTAGGCGATAGGCAGTGTGTGGTAGACAGTGGGTGGTGGGTATAAGTCAAGGGGTAGCAGGTAGGCAGTGGGTGGTGTGTGGTAGACAGTGGGTGGTGGGTATAAGTCAAGGGGTAGCAGGTAGGCAGTGGGTGGTGTGCTCATCAGTTTAGAATAGTGGGTTGTTAGTATCAGCATGGAGTTGTCCCATTACCTTAAGTCCATATAAGGAATAGCCAATGACTTCATTCGCAGCAAACCCCGACCTTCACCCTGACCTCCTTACATGACATTTTCTAGCGCATTGGGAGGGCTATACAGTCAAGAGTTGACCTTGAATCTTAGGGGCCACAACCACCCTCGTATAAAGGTGGGCATCCACCAATCATGACAAGGTTATGACAAGCGCTGACAAGAAAGTTCCAATTGACGCTTGTCGCAGCCTTGTCATAGGAAGTGGGGTTTATGACAGCGTTGTTGGGGTGTATCGGGAAGTGCATGCTCTACCAAGATTTCCTATCATAGACCTCTGCGACAAGCTCCCAACACACCATGACACCCCACAATAAGGGTCCAGTCGTGGGAAAAATTGAACATGTTCGATATTGATGTAGCCTTGTTGGAAGGCTCCCGACAAGCTTCCAATAGTGGCCTTGTCATGGCCTTGTCATAGACTCTTTCCGGGGACTGGGTTCCACCAACCACAACAAGGCCTCCAATCGTAGGCCAATCGTGGACCTTATCGGAAAGCCATTGTTGTATCCTTGTCGTGGTTAGTGGCCGACAGTCAGCAAGATAGAACGTGCACCATGCCTACAAGAGTCACCACATTGCACATTATCCTACCCCTAATAAAAAACGCCATAGGTTTAACATTGACTCAATGTATTTGACGGAGCGTTGGATAAAGTGTTATTTATGCACCGAGGTGAATAAAAAAACGGACCAATCAGGGACGAGATAACGAAAGTAGATCCGGCAGCATTGATAACTACTAACATGGATAATTACAAATATTCTCTGTATATCGGTGAGATGGGGTAGGATGAATACGAAACTGAACTCGAGTTAGCCTTGTCAATGTTCATACCACTCAGGTCAGGTCTGCTACTCACTAAACTCGGCTAACGCCTCGTGTAGTAATACACAACCTGCCCATCGTGGCATAAACATTGACAAGGCTAACTCTCGTTCGGTTTCTCCTAATTATGCACCGCTGTCTGGGCTAGCTCTAGCAGATCCGCCAGTCTGGGTGTGTTTGCACAGTTAATACGTCCGGGAAGGTGATAGGACACTGAGTACAGGCCTCAGGGTGGGTCCCTGCCTCTCGTAGCCGTCCTCCTGCCAATGGATATCACCGCGATTAGAAATAACCTGGCCAGTAGCCACTACACCTCTACCAGCCCACACGCAATACTAACACCTCCCTGAACAGTCTCACGTGAACACAGACAGTGTTAGAACTGCTTATTTGAATAATAAAAAATAAATAAATAAATAAAAATAAATAAATTATCCATCGCATAAAGTCCCCATTGAAAAATATGTGGACTCACGACCCATCATTCATGATCCATCGTATACAAAGTCTACATTGAAATGTATGGGGACTCAGTAAACCACGACCATTTGTTAATTATCCATGGTATAAAGTCCCCATTGAAAAATATGTGGACTCCCGACCCATTATTCATCATCCATCGTATACAAAGTCTACATAGAAATGTACGGGGACTCAGTAAACCACGACCCAATATTAATTATCCATCATATACAAAAACTACATTGAAATGTATGGGGACTCAGTAAACCACGACCCATTATTAATTATCCATCATATACAAAAACTACATTGAAATGTATGGGGACTCAGTAAACCACGACCCATTATTAATTATCCATCATATAAAAAACTACATTGAAATGTATGGGGACTCAGTAAATCACGACCCATTATTAATTATCCATCATATAAAAAAACTACATTGAAATGTATGGGGACTCAGTAAACCACGTCTCATTATTCATTATCCATCGTATACAAAGACTACATTGAAATTAATTGGCACTCGGTAAACCACAACCAATTGTTTATTATCAATCGTATATAAAAATTACATTGAATTGTATTGGGACTCCTACACCTACTTTAGAGACGGTCTGTGCACTAAACCCTCCCCATACAGTCTGATATGAACACCTACTTTAGAGACTGTCTGTGGACTAAACCCTCCCTACACAGTCTGATATAAACACCTACTTTAGAGACTGTCTGTGAACTAAACCCTCCCAACACTGTCTGATATAAACACACCTACTTTAGAGACTGTCTGTGGACTAAACCCTCCCCACACTGTCTGATATAAACACCTACTTTAGAGACTGTCTGTGGACTAAACCCTCCCCACACTGTCTGATATAAACACCTACATTAGAGACTGTCTGTGGACTAAACCCTCCCCACACTGTCTGATATAAACACCTACTTTAGAGACTGTCTGTGGACTAAACCCTCCCCACACTGTCTGATATAAACACCTACTTTAGAGACCGTCTGTGTACTAAACCCTCCCCACACTGTCTGATATAAACACCTACATTAGAGACTGTCTGTGGACTAAACCCTCCCTACACAGTCTGATATGAACACCTACTTTAGAGACTGTCTGTGGACTAACACCTGACCACACTGTCTGATATAAACACCTACTTTAGAGACTGTCTGTGGACTAAACCCTCCCCACACAGTCTGATATAAACACCTACTTTAGAGACTGTCTGTGGACTTAACCCTCCCCATACAGTCTGATATGTACACCTACTTTAGAGACGGTTTGTGGACTAACACCTCACCACACTGTCTGATATAAACACCTACTTTAGAGACCGTCTGAGGAAAGCCTACATTAAAGACTCTCTTTGCCTGTGGGACACCATCGGAGGATTATGATAGACAACGACTATCGTTAATGAAACTTCCTCTCAGTATATCATGAAGAAAGGGCAGAGACCATCCCCAGTCACCTGACAGGGAGCCGGCAGGATCAAGGTCTGCTAATTAATCATTTCTATCACGCCGAGTAAATGTCAGTGTTTCCCACCGCTAAAGGCCGTGTATGGGAGCCACCAAAGACCTCTGGTAATAGGATGTAAATGTCATGACGTCACTTCCTGAGGTCAGTCCGTGAGGTCACGACGCATGCGTAAAACAGGTCCGTAATTTGTAGTTGATACTCACAGACTGCAGTGAACAGGTCTGTAACTTATAGACGATTTTTAGATGATACTCACAGACTGTAGTAAACAGGTTTAAACCCAGTAGAACATACTTTAAAGGGGGGCGTCCGCCAACCACGAAAAGGCTACGACAAGTGCTGACATGAAAGTTCCAATCGCAGCCTTGTCGCAGCGTTGTTGTGAGAAGGGCAGCTCTGCGACAGCCTTGTCGTGGCGTGTCTTAGACTTCGCTGGATGCCGTAAAAAAATCGTCCATGGTACCGACACACTACTACAGTGATATAGAGGAAACCACAATACTTCACGAAAAAGGTCCAGTCGTGAGAAAAATCGAACATGTTTGATATTGTCGTAGCCTTGTCGGAACGCCCCCGACAGGCCCCCGACAAGCGTACAGTCGCAGCCTGTCGTGGCCTTGTTGTAGACTCTTGTTGGGAACTCGGCTCCACAAACTACGACAAGGCTACGACATGCTTTCAAATCGTAGGCCTGTCATGGACCTTGTCGGAAAGTCATTGTCGTAGCCTTGTCGTGGTTGGTGGACGCCCGCCTTAACGACAAAATCGACTGTACCTTTGTCGCGGAGTGTCATGGCGAGTCGGGAGCGCGTCGCAGGGGTCTACGTTAGTTATTTTTTGTGGATCGTGCACTTCCCGACACGCCTCGACAACGCTGTCGTAAAACCCCCCTTCTTACGACAAGGCGGCGATACCCTTTATACTATAAGAAACAGGTCGGTAATTTGTACTTGATATTCACAAACTGCAAATGAACAGGTCTGAAATTTGTAAATAAACAGCAAAGCTAGAAGGATGTGTGGTCTAAAGGCATATCTGACAATTTAACTTTAAATTCAAAACCCATTTCATTCACCTATAAGTTGAATATGATGATCTCTAAGTGTTGTTGAAAAAATATATAAATTTAAAAGAGAAAATCATCATGCAAGCTTGTGATCTATAGATTAATCATCTCATACAGAACATGCTGAATTCTAACAAATTTGCAAAGTAATTGTACATAATGATTTGCTAATATTTGTCACGTTCTGGTTACGCATAATGAATATCCTTTGTCAGACTACACGCTAGTCGGGAGTGTCTAGAACTCCTGGGATTCATGAAATATAGAAGGATGACATCAACTAGCACCTGAGCCACTCCCATGAGTGTGAGAAACTCAATGTGACATCAGCAGGCAACATTATCAGTACCAGGTCCTCGCAGATGTGTTCTGTGTAAATAACCTTCACAGTAGTCTCAGTAACAGAACATGATAAACAGACAACATTACAACCGTAACGGGTCCTGGCAGATGTGTTCTGTGTGAATAACCTTCATAGTAATCTCAGTAACAGAACATGATAAACAGACATTATAACCATAACAGGTCTTGTGCTCAGTGTCAATAACCTTCACAGTAATCTCAGTAAAAGAACATGATAAACAGACAACATTATAACCGTAAAAGGTCTTGGCCGATGTGTTCTGTGTGAATAACCTTCATAGTAATCTCAGTAAAAGAACACGATAAACATACAACATTATAACATTATCAGTAACAGGTCCTGGCCGATGTGTTCTGTGTGAATAACCTTCACAGTAATCTCAGAAAAAGAACATGATAAACAGACAACATTATAACCGTAGCGGGTCCTGGCCGATGTGTTCTGTGTGAATAACCTTCACAGTAATCTCAGTAACAGAACATGATAAACAGACTACCTTATAACCGTTACGGGTACTTTGTTCTGTGTCAATAACCTTCACAGTAATCTCCGTAAAAGAACATGATAAACAGACAACATTATCAGTAACAGGTCCTGGCAGATGTGTTCTGTGTGAATAATCTTCATAGTAATCTCAGTAACAGAACATGATAAACAGACATTATAACCATTACGGGTACTTTGTTCTGTGTCAATAACCTTCACAGTAATCTCCGTAAAAGAACATGATAAACAGACAACATTATCAGTAACAGGTCCTGGCAGATGTGTTCTGTGTGAGTAAACTTCAGAGTAATCTCAATAAAAGAACATGATAAACAGGCAACATTATAACCATAACAGGTCCTGTGCTCAGAGTGAATAACCTTCATAGTAATCTCAGTAACAGAACACAATAAACAGGCAACATTATAAACATATCAAGTTCACACTAACATGTTTAATCTCAATAATAAGTAACCAAAAATGTTTCATATTTCTAATTCACTGAAGGTTAAAATTTCATGTAGTTGTGAGAAAGGAATACCATATTATGAGGAAATGTAATAATTGAACCCATAGTGATGTTTTTTTTAGGTTCATTTGTCCTAAAACCATGGGCAGATATTGTAAGCGAATGGCTGTAGTTTGGAGACCTTTTCATAGATGTTCGTGCATAGGTATATAGGGCAAAGAGTGATTGCTAGTTCCGCCATAATCTGCCAGGAAATTGTAAGATAGCACTATATATGTAGTCGGGGGACAACCACTATCTGCTGCCATATTATCCCACCCCTGGTACAGGTTGTGCCATTGAATTAACGTTGAAATAAAATACGCCACGCTCACCTACGTAAAGTTACACTACTACGCCATGGTGGTGGCAGAGAACGTAGCAACGTAACAACCAATGAACGTCGCGGAAAAAAAATTGTTCCGACGCTATTGCTTGAACAATTCAATACATGATTATATTGTTGCTTAAAATCGACTGTAAGGTCCGTGTTGGGGGTGAGATAAAAACAAAACTGCTTTCGAAACGTATTTTGAACCACTACGCCATGAGTTTGGATGCGTAGTAATCGTCACGAGGCAGTTCTGCTTAAATCTATAGATGATCATAAGATGAGGCTAAAACCCTTTTATGGCAAACCCCAAAAGATTTTCTAAACAATCCATTGATAACTGGACCCGCCACCTGGTGTTTTATTTGTGTCGTGGGGCAAGATGGCCGCCTCTATTACACAATGGCTATGAGTCCTATAAATGATAGACGATTCAGCGTTGCGGGCGTGGCGTAGGCTACATACACCACAGGCGTGGCGTACTGACGGCGCATCACGTGACCCTCGCCTGTCACACAGTAGCGGGAGCTGTGTATCACTCCGCTAATTAGTCCCGACATCCTCACTGCGCATTGACACACCGGATCTACGCTTCTGCGCATGTGCCAGCAGCTGCTCAGTTTAAATGTCACAGGACGGCTTTATGCGCATGCGTCAGTGATAGGGAATAGTCTCCCCACAAAAAAAGAACAGCAGCGTTTCTTCGACTGTCGTGATGCGGTTGGCCTTTTTTCCTACAATGGTGGATAGTCCTCAGACTTCCTAATCATTCGTGGAGAAAAATACTCGGATCTTCTGTCAGTATATGCTCCTGAATTGAATATATTCTCAGTTTTTCTCCTCCATTTCATTCTCATCTCATCATTAGAAGCTGCTGACACGCATTATATTCACAATAATAACTTGGTTCACAAACAAGAGGTTGTGTTCTCCGAGGACAAGACATGTAGTAATATCCGAGCGAATGCGAAGATATTCCATAGAGTTAAGTCCGAGGAGATTACGACAGCTTTTATCTGAAACCAATTTATATTGTGTTTATCATTCAGCATTGAAAATTCTAAGTATCAAAAAAGGGCAAAATGCCGACCTTCTTACGCATGAATTCGTACCTAAAGAACTTATTCCCATAATCTCCTAAAGATTATGAGCATCCGTAATCTCCGCCCTGTGAATTACATAGTCCCAATAGGCGACTCCGTAGTCGTCAATAATAAACTCATAAATAGCCTCGCTTTATTAAAATAAATTTGACTATGGAAAGTATTGCACAATGTTTCCAAGGTGTTCTTGACTGATATGACATTGGTATTATGGCCTGTGCATTATATATTGCTTTACATTCACGAGAGATTCATTAGCAAAATTGGATTGCAAAATTGTCATTGTATGTAATGGCTTCAGATTCATAAATCAGACTGGAAGTCTATGGCCACTGCTTTCACACTGAATAGTGTGAAGCTTTATGTGAAATATGAGACGATTTTGGAAAGCCGAGTTTAGCTACTTATACCCAGGACTCACTAGGCGAGAGTGAATGCTATGAATTGTGTGAGCCTTTGACCATGCGGCAGCTGGCAGCACCATGGCTCCCGTACGCGGTAACTGTGCAGGCGGGACACTTGTACTGGACAGATCTGCTGCGTGACAGTGATTTATGTTCAGACATGTCACCAGGACACACACTTGCTGAAATAATTTAGGATTCTAAGAACGGAGTATTCAACATTCTAAGGGATTGAAACTCAATCTGTCAGGTTTGTGAACAAAATTTTGTTCAAACTCTGCTCATGGGGAGGTATTTGGGAGAATGGAAAAAGTTAGACGACCAGAATAGTTAAGTGTTTATTGTGGTTTAATATTTTTACTTTTAATGTTTCCCTTTTCATATAAATAGTGCTTTCCAATAGAGCACTACACACAAACTATCATGCCATGCATTTTTTGCTACAGTCACCATGCATCATGTTTTATTTTATAACACTTCTATTATAGCAGCTATCAATTGGTGCAGTGTATGTTATTATTGTGACTTGCATGATTGATCTCAGTTAGACCTATTCATTTGTTTTTAGTATGATTGTAGTCAAGTGACTGAGTATATTATCTGATACATTTTTACGTGTCTGCTCTCTTTGGCGAACTGATTGCACAAAAAGGAAAAAGTTGAAATATTGGGCAGATGGCTATGAGGTTATGTGGCAGGCCATTTCGGCCCCAAACAAAACACTAAGTGTCACCCTGACATCGGCATAATTTGTCCTTGCATCTATTATGTGGAGGATATATAGACGTTAGGGCCCAACACCTGAAAGTTGGGACGTTAGGGCCCACTCATCGAGACATAACGGCCTGCCTAAAGCCAACCTAGTGTTAGGGTTAGGGTAAGGGTAAGGGTTAAAGATAGGGATAGGGATACGGTTAGGGATAGGGTTAGCGATAGGGTTAGTGATAGGGTTAGGGATAGGGTTAGGGTTAGGGTTAGGGCTAGGGATAGGGTTAGGGTTATGGTTAGGGATAGGGTTAGGGATAGGGTTAGGGATAGGGTTAGGATAAGGGTTAGGGATAGGGATAGGGTTAGGGTTATGGTTAGGGATAGGGTTAGGGATAGGGTTAGGGATAGGGTTAGGATAGGGTTAGGGATAGGGTTAGGATAAGGGTTAGGGTTAGGGATAGGGTTAGGGTTAGGGATAGGGATAGGATAAGGGTTATGGTAAGGGATAGGGTTAGGGTTAGGGATAGGGATAGGGTTACTTGCTTATATTTACTACTAGATATAGTATTTATTCACAGTTGAAATGCTTGAGTAGGGAAGATTTAAAACAGGTTAAGTTCCTTACAGGTCAAGTTTTTTACAGGTCGAGTTCTCCAGTATTCAAACATTAACCAATTATTCAAAATAAGGTGGGCCCTAACGTCTATTTATGCCATATCTCCCTCCCGGCACCACAGGGGTGACCGCGGCATCACGGTGCGGCCGAGGCGCGACTGAGGCTTTCACACCTCCGGTGTAGGGTGGGCCCTAACGTCCCGACTTTAAGGTGGTGGGCCCTAACGTCCTGCAACCATGTGGAGTATTCTCATCCCATGAGCATCAGGTATAATACATGGACCAATCACCACAGGTATCGCCACCCACACGAAGGTGGCTCCCTCTACTGGACTGGTGGGTTACTGTGGCTAGCCACCCTGACCACAGTTTGGCAACCAGCCCCTTCTACGATATCGGGTTGGTCAGGTTAAATCACAGACGGGATCACTCGAGGTGCGCCTCGATCCAGGTAGTTTTGTCCTATGCATGCTCTAAAAGCAGAAATACTGAATAGATAGAGTTCATAGCTTAGCGGATTGATAAATAAGTCTGGCTTTATGGTGGTTTTATTCTAAAAATACACACAAAAGGAAAAAAAAAATTGGTAAATTGCCTTCAAGGTTATAACTAAACCCACTTTCCAAGCATTATAAAAGGTCTGTTAGGAGAGTAACAAACAGGTACCGCTACTGGGTCAAGGAGGCCGCTTATTTAACCCGATCAGAGCTAATGTTGTGTAGCTCTGGTTGCCAGTGTACCCTGACCACAGGTCATTCACTTTGCACCACGGGTCACACCTGTACACACATATCGGATTTTTTTTCTTTTTTCTTTAATATAACTTGGGGGTTAGATCAATGTTGCCCTATAACATCATTATCTTGTCACTGCACGAACACCATCACTTTACATGGGAATGCGCCCGGCGTATATAAGTATATATATTTTTCCTATATCTGTAGGCTATATAAGTGTCCAGTGATCAGGGCTTCACTGAGAGCGGGCGGGGGGAGGTGGCGGGGTGTGGCAGGTGGGGGAGGACAGGGGGAGGGCTTCCTATTGAGAACACCTATACTTCTACCAACACAAAGGGGTGGGAGGCAGAGGGGGCAGAGGGTATTTCCTCTCATATACGCTGTGTGAAATACAGCCAAGACGCATCCGTATATAAGGTCTGGGCGTATTTATATGAAAACAAGTCAAAATTCAGTTCATACAAGCACTTCCGCGATGGCGTATATATGAATTAAATGGTGGTTTTCGTGCAGTGTCTATTATTATTATTATTATTATTACTAGTATCATTGCTCCTGTGTGGAGATCATTATTATCAATGATTATATACTATCATGTGATACTTAATAATTATAATATTGTAATACAGTACGCTATCACTAACATTATGATGATTATTTCCATTATTACCTACTATATTTAAAACGGTAGAATTCCGTCGAATCCGCTTGAAGTTGCTCCCATACATAGAGACATAGTGAACCCGATCTAGGCCTGGAGATTGAAGGGCCACGAGAGTGAGATTCTCGTACAGTACTTAACTGAATCTTGCTACTATTTTTTGTTTTTCTCTACACAGATGTACTTCTATTCTTATGATTTGTTTCTAGATGTACTAAAAACATTATTTGGAAGTGTAGTTTTCTAATCTACCTTTCTCGTGAGAAACCAATGAGATTACATTTCGCTGGTTCCCTACCATGGTTCTGGTTCATATTAAATCTCATACAGCCAAGCGACCCTGCATGTCACCAGTATACTTTAGTTACGTCAGCACCTACCAGGTGGCGGCACTGACCCTGTCATGTAATCTTTGTACCGCCGCGCCTTATTGGCCCGTTTCAGGCCCCATCAAGATACAATTTTTTCGAAGAAATCGGGGCCCGATTTATGAAAAATCGGAGTCCCGATTTTTCCCGAGAGAGTTCCAACGAACCCATCAAGATACAATATGATAATCAGCTGGAGCCAACCAGGGACCTGTTTCACTAGTTTCGTGACATGTCTGTCACACCATACAGACATTTTTTTTTCCCAGTTTTTATTTATACTGGAGGATCTAGGGATACAAGTCCCTGTCTTCCGTAGGCTCCTGTGGCCACAATGAGTTTTCGGGAAGTAACTTTCAGTGTACACCTGGGCAGTATTTAGCCAGGGTCATACATAGGATCAATAAAGATATACATTTGAATATCAAGCAAGGCTCGGAGCCAGAACAAACAAGTAAGCAGTATGATATATCAGATTAAAAGATGAGAAAAATTATATCGTCATGTCAGCTTTCTTATTCTTTTCATGTGGATGGAACAAGGCTGCTGGGATATTACAATTTAAAACACTTATTATACTCTCTAATATTTAGTTGTTATAATTACATCTCTGGGCAATAAGGACTTTCTTTGTAAATGATTTAAATTCTTTACATGTTGGCAAAAGCCTCATTTCCGGGGTCAGCTTATTCCACAAAATGGATGATTTATATTTGGTACTTCTCCTATAGGTCTCCAATCTGAAGGGGTCAATTGTTAGTCCCGGCGCAGCTCCCAGTCTGGTATCCCGTCTTGGTTCAGCTACATATTTAGGGTCATGACTTCTCTTGGATGCTATATTAAGTATGTGAGCTTCCCTTCGCTCAGACAGTTTATTAATTTGACAGGAGGTGTGAATCAGGTTTGTATCAGTTCTCCTGTTTGATTTTAGGCAAATCTTTAAAGCTTTTTTCTGTATACGTTGTAATTTATTGGTTAGGTCAATATTGCAATTATGGGAAAAGATATCACCATTTTTAAAAAAAGGGCAGGACTTTGGTTTTGTAGATGATGACCGCTTGGTCTTTGGTTAATTACTTTCTGATCTGGTATAAAAGGTAGGTTTTATGGGCAGCCTTCTTAACCCATTCGCGGCGGGCCATTTTCAGAGCGTGCGAAGTCAGCCCGGGTAACAGTTAGATTCTACCGCTTGGCGGCGGGCATGTATACGCTTCCGGCCCAGATCTGGGTCGGCGCCACGATGTCTGTTTAGAAATTTTTTTTTTTATCGAATTTATGGTAAATAACAATAAAAGTTGTTGACACTGTTGTCTTCCTATGACTATATTTCAACTCCTCTGAGAATTTGGTATGGTATATTTAAAGAATAATAGAGAAAATCCAGAAACAAGTATGGGTAACTGGACAAGATTCAAACAAAAAAAAAATGGCGCCCGCAAGGGCACAGACGCTGGCAAGCATCTTATGTCTTTGAACCTGGATTTATATATTGGATTATTCGAATATTAATCTGCCAGCGGAAGAGGAGCAATATATATATATTCCCTACGTGTGTGGGTCGTTATTTTGGAGAAAAAGCCTGCAGATCAACCCGTACGGCCTGGAACAAGTTGAGACATCGATCGAAAAATAACTGTGCCAGTAGTTTATATTGACAACGCCAGGCTGCGAAGGTGCAGTTCTGGAGAGTTATAACTTTGCTGGTGTGTCACCCATACAAAATGCATTGACATCATTAATCATCACCCTGGGAATATTCTACAAGTCTTCACGATTCTGGCAGTGTCTGGTTTATTCATATAGACGCTAAATAACGGGAGAAAATGGATATTTACCAAGGCGCCGAACCTATCGACATTCTACACAGTGCGGTGTCAATGAAGCCAATACTACGAAAGCCGAGTTGTTTAGCCATCACCTCGCCCAGGATTTGGTCGATTTACCCCTACAAGACGTTATGACATCGCTATTGGATTATACTGGAAGGAACAGAAAAGCCTGCTGATTCTGTCCCCTGTGATATTAACATAATAATATTCTTTGGTTGATCTGTACGAGCCGATCTCACCAAGGAGTTGGATATGTGGCTTCGCCCCAGCATGGCGTATTTGTGGTCGGCACTTTCAAATCGAGCAACTCCCTTCACCGCAGTATCAAGACAACATGTAGAAAATGATCTCGCACAAGTTTTAAACCTTCAGGAAATGAATGGAGACATATATATAACAAATCTTCTCACTCTAAGGTTTGTTCTTATATGAATTTCATAAAGTTTAAACGGTTAGATAAATAGAAAATAAATAAAACATAACCGACATCGAACTACGCACTAAGCTGTGTGGGTGGGGAAACACTTGGCAATGTAGGTTAGATAGGTTAAATATATGAACAGTGACTTATACAAGCATATTCCCAACACTCTGAGGTTTGTTCCCGTATAATATTTTACATTTTGATCGAGAATTTACATGATGATCAAATTAAACCGTTGTGCCTTACGCTGTTCATATTTTGGCTTGCTTCAACATGGCGTCAACTGCGGAGGGGGGTTGACACGGCACGGACAGTAGAAGATGTCGATTTGAAAATTAATCCGTATGGACTTTTAACGTTAGATAATTGATCAGGGAATTATATGGGAGCAAAGCCAAGACTCCGAGGTTTATTCCAGTATATATATTGTCATGTTTAAACGTGTGGAAGTAATAGTATATGAATTAAAGATAATGACATCGAACCGGGCTGTCGACTCAGTGGTGGGGGGAGACGCCGACTACGACAAGCAAATCTGGGCGAGTTAGAAAATCATATCGCACAAGGGTTTAACATTAAATATATGAACAGTGACTTATACGAGCATATTCCCCACACTCTGAGGTTTGTTCCCGTATGATATTTTACATTTTGATCGCGAATTAACTTGATGATCGAATTTAACCGTTGCGCCTTACGCGGTTCATTTTTTGGCTTGCTTCAACATGGCGTCAACTGCGGAGGGGGGTTGACACGGGAGTGACAGCATTAGATGTCGATTTGAAAATCAATTCGTATGGACTTTTAACGTTAGATAATCGATCAGGGAATTATATGGGAGCAAAGCCAAGACTCCGAGGTTTATTCCAGTATATATATTGTCAGGTTTAAACGTGTGGAAGTAATAGTAAATGAATTAAAGACATTGACATCGAACCGGGCTGTTGACTCAGTGGTGGGGGGAGACGCCGACTACGACAAGCAAATCTGGGCGAGTTAGAAAATCATATCGCACAAGGGTTTAACATTAAATATATGAACAGTGACTTATACGAGCATATTCCCCACACTCTGAGGTTTGTTCCCGTATGATATTTTACATTTTGATCGCGAATTAACTTGATGATCAAATTAAACCGTTGCGCCTTACGCGGTTCATTTTTTGGCTTGCTTCAACATGGCATCAACTGTGGAGGGGGGTTGACACGGGAGTGACAGCATTAGATGTCGATTTGAAAATCAATTCGTATGGACTTTTAACGTTAGATAATCGATCAGGGAATTATATAGGAGTAAACTAGAGAGTGTAAGGTTCATCTACATATATATATTTCCTGGTTTGGAGGAGTGGAGAAATTATAAAATGAATTTATGAATCTGGACATCACCCGGACTGACTTCGCCATGGCGTCTCATACTGAGGCTGGGCCAGCGTGTTGTCTGCGATCAACTGTCATCGATTTAATAATTTCGCCTAAGGCTCTACACTATGAGAAATGATTAATCACCTACATAGAGACGTTAAAACGTAAGTACAACAATATATACACTTTGTTTATTGGTTCATTTTTATTTACAATTCTTATTCCTCCTGTACCTGGGCTTTGCCATAGTCGGTTATGGTGTGATAAAGAGTAAAACAGTGGGGAATACACAAATGGGCCAGGCAGTCCTTACATCCGAATTTGGTTTGGTGAAGAGAACCAATGCCATTGTTTTTGCGCTTATAGCAAACCTTACACCATGATTTACAGTTAAAAGTGTGGGGCAGGCATCTATTTGTTAATCTGGCCAAGTTGTTACCTGTGGGAATGGGAGTTGGGGAGGGGTTTGCCTCTGTGATCAAAGCCTGTATTAACTGAATTGAATAATCGTAGAGAGATATCTTCTTGGCCGAAACAGTGTTGAATAAGACATAAGAATTTAATTTAAACAATACCAAAACAAACCAAAATACTTTTTTTGTCCATTTAGTTGATTTTCTGGCAAAAGAATAATATTGGAAAAGTTGATCACAGAGGTCAACCCCTCCCATGTACTTCGAATAATCTTTCACAGCCTGAGGACATCCAATATCACCTTTAGAAAATTTCCCGCTGGCTTTGTTTTTTGATCTCCGTAGACAAGTATTCATATATGAGCCATGTATGGTAGATACAACCCTGACAATCTTCCTATCTCTCCAGCATATGAACAACATTTTCCCATTCCTGGAGAAAATGGCTTTACCACGCTCCTCTAGTCCTTTTATTTTATTTTTCATAAGATTCAGAGGAAACCCCTTTCGATTCATTCGTAATGTACCACAACAGAAAGTCTTATATAGGTCGGCGAGTTCCTTATACATTTTGGAAGTGGAGAAATAATTATCGACATATAGGTGGTGAGCCTTGTGCAGCAAGTTGGCTTTCCTCAATAACTTCAGGATTACGTCTTCGTATATACTTATAGCTGGGCCATGACGGCGGGCGAATACAGGAAGGGCCTGGACAACGTAGCCTAGAAAAAAACACATGCAGATTCACCACCAAAATCAATTCGTACAGGCTTTTAACGTTAGATAATCGATCAGGGAACTATATGGGAGCAAAGCCAAGACTCTGAGGTTTATTCCAGTATATATATTGTCAGGTTTAAACGTGTGGAAGTAATAGTAAATAAATTAAAGATGTTGACATCGAACCGGGCTGTCGACTCAGTGGTGGGGCGGGTAGGGTAGGAACGCTTGTCAAGTGACAGCGGATCTGGGCCAGTTTGCAAATCATTTCGCACAAGGATTTAACATTAAATATATGAAAAGTGACTTATACGAGCATATTCCCCACACTCTGAGGTTTGTTCCCGTATAATATTTTACATTTTGATCGAGAATTAACATGATGATCAAATTTAACCGTTGCGCCTTACGCAGTTCATATTTTGGCTTGCTTCAACATGGCGTCAACTGTGGAGGGGGGTTGACACGGCACGGACAGTAGAAGATGTCGATTTGAAAATTAATTCGTATGGACTTTTAACGTTAGATAATAGATCAGGGAATTATATGGGAGCAAAGCCAAGACTCCGAGGTTTATTCCAGTATATATATTGTCAGGTTTAAACGTGTGGAAGTAATAGTATATGAATTAAAGATAATGACATCGAACCGGGCTGTCGACTCAGTGGTGGGGCGGGTAGGGTAGGAACGCTTGTCAAGTGACAGCGGATCTGGGCCAGTTTGCAAATCATTTCGCACAAGGATTTAACATTAAATATAGGAAAAGTGACTTATACGAGCATATTCCCAACACTCTGAGGTTTGTTCCCATATAATATTTTACATTTTGATCGAGAATTAACATGATGATCGAATTAAACCGTTGCGCCTTACGCGGTTCATATTTTGGCTTGCTTCACCATGGCGTCAACTGCGGAGAGCAGTTGACACGGGAGTGACAGCATTAGATGTCGATTTGAAAATCAATTCGTACAGGGTTTTAACGTTATATATACGATCAGAGAAGTAGATGGGAGCAAAGCGGAGACTCTGAGGTTTATTCCAGTATATATATTGTCAGGTTTGAATCTGTGGAAGTAATAATAAATAAATAAAAGATATTGACATCGAACCGGGCTGACGACTCAGTGGTCGGGCGGGTAGGGGGAACGCCGAGTCGTTTTTTTTTTATATAATGATTGCCTACCTGATACGCTCTCGGCCAGAACCCAGAACTTGAGGCCCCATTTGTTCGTTTTTTTTGGCATATATTGAATATGCGAACATCTTCCCTTATGTTTGATCATTGTCTCGTCAATGGCTACTTCACGTTTCGGGTGATACACTGAGGAAGCAATTCCGTTCAGATGATCCAGTAACCACCCGACCCTGTCGATCGCCACAGGCTCTGGGCCAAAGTTGAAGTACCTGTCAGACAATGAATCGCTATTAATCTTTTGCAATATAAAGTCAGATAGACTGCAAAGCAAGATACAGGCACATATAGGAGTCAACGATATGATTATCGAATTTTTTAGCGATTTTTTCCAGAAAAGAATAATGAAGTATCAGCTTACCGCAAAATATTGAGGAATCAATCTCGCACCATTGCAGCCCTGAAGAATGGAGTAGTTAATATCTTTGCCTTTGCCCAATAATCCTGTATTCGAATTTTTTTTATCAGTCCCATTAACAATGTCAAACCGAGAAATAGCTTTATATCCCCTGCAGTGACTTGAACCCATTTTCGTTTTTTCCTTGAATCTTTTCCCGGGTGTGCTGAGGCATAGGCGTTGGTAGTGCGTACCAGACTCTCCACGAATCCCACAGTTAGAAATATCGAGAAGAAGTCTAATGGCGATTTAAGTGTTGTCATATCGAGTTTTGAGGATATTCCAGTTCGGGAATCATCAAATTGAGCAGGCAAACAATCCTTATCCGTATTTTCTTCGATATTAATCCAGAGATTATCGCTGTCAGGTTGTCTGGGGGCGGGGGCATCATTTTCAGAGTCGCTATCGGAAGAGCCGTTATCGTCAATATCGTCAGGTTCAAGTTCGTTTTCCGCACTATTTCTGCCATTGGTCCCTTCATCTGTGTTCCGTCGATCTTTTGCCTGATATTTATTAAGAAGTAATACCGTGGACAATGACAAATCATCTTCCCAATCGCTATCGGAGCCCGACCAAACCTCCGCGTCCGCCATCTTGGTGGGCGCGGACGTCTGCAAAACCTGTTCGTTATCGTTCAAATATACGGTTGCTATGGTGACTCAAATTTGCCAATGATTATTTTTATTGATAGTTATATCTTTCCTAACTCCTACACAAAAAATCGGAACAATTCCTTCAATATTTACGTTTTTACGGCCACTTGAAGATTTATCGCCAGAATCTCGCGAAAATGATGCCTTAAGGCATCACCCGATCTGGACTGGTGATGACTTAAGGCATCACCCGATCTCACCTGGTGATGCCTTAAGGCATCACCCGCCGCCAATGGGTTAATCAGGTTCCTAGTATGGGCATTGAAATTCAGGGAGGGGTCCAATGGAATACCTAGGTATGTAAATTGCCTCACTTCCTGAGTTCTGCGCAATTCATGAGGATCTTTCTGTGATTTACATTTTTTAGCCTATACGGAGTGACAAATGTCATGGTTTTTGTCTTCTTAATGTTTATTGTAAGATTATTGTTGTTGCACCAGGCATAGATCTTATTTGTGTCATCTGGTAGGTTCTTTTGCGCAGTATTACTATCAGGATGTGATGTATAAATGGCTGCATCATCTGCATATAGTTTTATTTTACCATGTTGGAGGCAATTTTCAATATCGTTCATGTAGAGTAGGAAAAAGAGGGGCCCTAATGTTGAACCTTGAGGTACACCATGAGTAATATTTTGAATAGATGAGGATATATTGTTCAGTCGTGTATACTGTTTTCTATTGTTGAGGTAACTGGTCATCCATGCTGTTAGTTTATCAGTAAAGCCTTACTTTTTTAATTTAAAATTTAGAATAAAGTGATCTACTGCGTCGAAGGCTTTAGTGTAATCAATGAATGTTGCGAAGGTTATTTGTTGATAATCTATATTTTGGAGTATGTCATCTGTTAAGTCTGCAGTGGTTTGAATGGTTGATCTATTCTTTCTAAAACCTCCTTGATTTTCAGTGAGTAAGTTATTGTTTTCAAGATGTTGAGTTATTTTATGATGGACAAGATTTTTCTAGGAGTTTGCCTGGGAGTTGTGAGATTGGTCTTTGGTCGGAGACACATTTGCTATTATTTACTTTAGGAATCGGAGTTACTTGCCCTATTTTCCATAAATCCGGAAAAATACCAGTGGTAAGTGATAGATTGAACAAGTAGGTAAGTTGAGGGATCAGTACCAGAAAGTTGTCTTTGAAGACTCTTGTTGAGCAAAAATCTAGACAAGATGATTTATGTATATTTATGTTCTTAACAAGATCAACAACCTCTGCTTCAGTGAAGTGAAATTTAAATTAAACTACCTGATAGATCGACGAATTACACAGCTACAAAAATTAGCTTACAAACGCAGTAAAGTAGCTACAAACCTAACTGACCAAACCCGCCAAACTCGTCTCCATGACGGTCCCATGCTTCGTATTAAACAACAAATTCGAACTAGTAAATTCAAGGAATCCGTAATGTACAAAGCCGCTAATTTGTGGAACAAACTGAGTCCTGCGCTAAGGCTCACCCACACCGAGAAAGAATTCCACACTGCCATTAAACAAATACAAAGAAGTAAAATCGAACACTACTAAGAAAAAAGTGCAGTACTTACCTGTAACCGGACCCATTTATTCTTCCCCCCCTCTAAACAACAACACACATAACCAAATCAACTCAACATATTTCCAATGCTCATTATCATATTTTGGACTGGGGTATCCACCATGACTTGCCTAGGACCTAAATGTATACCCATGAACAACATGTTATTATTAGATCACCAACAACATGTATTTATTTTTTCTGCTAATGATTGATGACCAATGTATTGTACCTAAGTAACACCGCCCTGTCTGTAAGCTTACCCGGTAAGCAACTCGCGGTATGTCAACTTTTCCGCTGGAGCCACCGGAAGATAGGACACTTGTAGTCATAGGTGTTTACTCCAGGGTAAATAAAAAACCTAAAAAAAACCTAGAAAAAAAAAAGTTACTTCAGTTTGGTTCTGAGGTGCTTGGTGTAGGCCGTCATACCACTCATGGTTAAAGTTTGATGCCAAATTCTTCCCTACAGTAGTAAAGTAGTTGGTTATATATTCAGGTATGCTCTTTTCATCAATAGGCTCATTTGTATCCTGGTCAGTTAGTTTAATATCAGCACTATTTGCGGAATCAGGGATGGTTTCCTTCAACTTCTTCCAGAATTGAGAAGGGTCTGCGTCTATGTTTTATCCTACCCCTAATAAAAAACGCCATAGGCTTAACATGGGATTTGTTTATGTCACGGGTAGTGACATAAAGTGTTGTTTATGCCACTACTTTCTGATATTGAAAAATATGGAAACGGGGTAGGATAAAATCTAGACGCCACTCGTTTGAGGTTGAGCTTATTTATGCCACTCATTTTGTTGGCTCTGTAATGTCAATAAATTCCTTGGCATAAATAAACTCAGACTCAAACTCGTGATGTCTCTTCATATTCTTGAATGAATTTTCTTTTAGCATATATCACATTCTGTTTTATTCTGTTTCTGAGTACTTTAGCATAAATTAGGTCTTCTGCTTTCTTCATAGACATAGCTCACTTCCATGCATTATCTTTATCATGCATTTGTTCAAGTAGATCATTATTAATCCAGGGTCTGTTTTTATGCTTGATTTGGATGTTTTTAAAGGGCACATTGGGGTTATCTAGATTTGTGACAACACAAATAGCTGCCCACAGGAAAAGACAGACCCCAAAAATAAAAATTAGACAAATCTACACGTCATGGACCTGTTTCACTAGTTTTCGTGACAAAAGTGCTAGACATACATGAAAAGCGTCACCAACAGTGCAAGCAAGATCGGAAAAAAAATTGTCTAGTTCTTATGAAACTGGACAAACCATTTAGACGCCATCTAGACATATCATGAACGATTAGTACCCAAAACGTATAGTTGTCAGTGAACTTGTCATAGGCAAATTTCGTAAACCCGTCAGCCACCTAAACAGGGGGTATTTCCAATGTTCCCTTCTCGCTGACTGAATTTATCAACATGTTGATAAACTTTTTGCAAGCAATTTAGGAACATCGACCGACAACTCGTCTGCAACAAAAGAACATCTTAAGGGGTCGGGTTCTTCACTAATTATTGACTAACTCTTGCCTAGCTGTCCTACATCTACCGACTAGGGCCGACTCTGTTAGGATGCCCCGCCTGAGACAATGTACTGTTCCTTTGTCGCTGATGAAGGTACATTCATTCATTATCCAACTAATACAAAGTGTCCATAGATAACACATAGGGAGTTTGTATGGACATACCCGGAGCATACAGATATATCCACCTAATACAAAGTGTCCATAGAAAACACATAGGGAGTTTGTATGGACATACCCGGCGCATACGGATGTGTTGTATGCTCCGGGTGGCGCATACGGAAAGTAGTGCGTACGGAAAAATAGTGCATAACTAAAATGAACTGATATCAACATACCACTTGCCCAGAAAAGGTGGATAAATACACAATATTACCATGATTTGGATCTGAGTGGCCGTATTCTCCGCGTAGTTGACGAGTATTGCGTAGGGTCAACTACAAGGAGAATACGGCCACACAGATCGAAATCATGGTAATGTTGTATTTATTACTCACTTATTTTTTAGATTTAAGCAATAAATATGATCTTTAGAAAACTTTTCAACATAGTTAATAAGGGACTACTTTCATCTCAATGGGACTACTTTCATCTGAAAAATCCGTATTCTCCTAGGAGATTCCGGAGGTCTGTATTCTACTCAGTAGCGATCTGTAATCTTCATAGTCTTAGTATGGAGACTCCGTATTAGGTGGGTAATAATAAATACAATATAGACTGGTTTCAGATAAAAGCGTCTGTATGCTCCTTGGAGTTGACTCTGCGCAATTTCCTCGCATATGCTCAGATATAACTACGTGTCAACTCCTCAGAGCATACGACCACTTGTATCGGAAATCAGTCAATTTTGTTTGTTCCGAAATGGGTAGATGTGCATTTGGCTTAACCGCTTTTGTAGCGCGCATCGTGGGTTCGCCACTCCGGTCACGAGCTGCCCTCCCTGTGATCCTTGATAGTGGGTTGGGAATAAAAGGTGGACTGGACCACTCAGTCCGCTATTGAGTATACAAACTATGATACACAGAGGGGGTTCAGCATAATTATCCTACCCCTAATATAAACTCCCATAGGCTTAACATTGGGTTTCCGTATGCCACGCTGACTCGCATACGGAGTTTTATATGCCACTAGTGGCATACAGCATTGTTATCACGTAATATTCCAAATTCGAGGAGATAAGGTAGGATAAAATCAAAACCTGATTCGTTTTAATCTTGGCCACCACATTCCACTCCTGAGGTTTTGGCTCCGGACTTCACTCAGCTTCGCCTCATGAAGTCACTTTGCCAAACTCCAGTCGTGGAATACGGTGGACATGATTAAACCTTATCCAGTTTTACGATAAGACTACCGATCAATCTACCCCGAATATGACAGCTCATTCTGTGTAAATCAATATATATATATATATATATATATATATATATATATATATATATATATATTCATATATATGCATTAAATTGCTTGTGAATATATGTGCGTATATTCATTATACATATGTATTTTTTGTAATGTATGTATGTATAATTATCTGGCGATATGTTTGTTTAAAGATCAGATGAAGGTTGTTTAATCTATGAGAACACATATATACGGAAGCCAAATGGAAAACCTTTGGTGAATTTTGTTGCAAATGAAAAAGAAAATTAAAAAAAAAGATATATATGATATATATGCAAACCTTTTATTAATCTGCCTTTTCTATATATATATATATATATATATATATATATATATATATATATATATATATGCAATGCATATATATTATATATATACAAATATATATATATATATATATATATATACATATATATAATATATACAATGCATATATATTACCATGATCCCTTATATATACATATATATATATATATATATATATATATATATATATATATATATATATATAATGCCCCATGTTTCCCTCTCCCTCCCCCACCTCACACATCCACTGGAACATACACCCCCCTCCCCCTCATACACCCCTTCCCCTCATACACCCCCCTCCCCCTCATACACCCCCCTACCCCTCACAGGCCCCAGGCCTGACCTGGTCAATGGCTTTGTGCTGAATGTCAGGCACATTACCCGGCTGGGTCAGGGCCCTGGACTTCTCTGTAGCTCGGAGCTGCTCGGAGCTGCTCGGAGCTGCTCGGGGGAGGTTTTCCGGGGCCGCATACACAAACGAGCCTATTTGAACGAGTGCCAGAATGATATCTCCCCCAATATCGCCCAGCGGGCCCGGGCACGCCATGCTAAATTAGACGGCATAAAAAATGCATATCGCCTCCATGAGGTCGCCATGACCCGCCACGACTGAGATATATAGATTTCTCACCGACATTGTGTGGGGTTCGGATCTTGGTGTAATTTGTCCTTTATCCCTTTTATGGGGTTTGTTTTTCCATGTGATGTGAATGAATGATTGGTGGATGTAAAAAAAGAGTCGACGCGGTGAACACGACGCCTGACCTTATTCCAGGGAGGTTGATAGATTGTTGACACAATATCTGTGATCGGTCAGGTCAGGGGTGATCATCTACTCTCCATGTTCCATGTGTGCCGATCTCCTGCACTCTGTTCTTAGCAGTAGGAAGATACATCTCGTACTATTTCTATACTCCATTTCTCTGTTTATCTCTCTTCATATATGATATAGACATATATATTATTCATCATCATCCTCATCTTTCTACACACTCAATGTTCTGGTGAACAATAATGTGATTATGCAAAGTTAGGAGCGAATCATGTACAATTGGAAGAACTCCCCTCCAAGGGAGAAATTGAATAAACACAACCCCAAAAAAATATATATATTGCTCCATTTTTCTCCCTCCTTCACCATATTTTATTTCACTCCCTCTCTTTGGTTCTCTCCCTCTATTCTTTCCCTTCTTCTCTCTCACTATCTTTATTTCTATCTTATTTCATTTCTCTCTCCTCTATATTTCCTGTTTGCTCCTCTTTACTCTATTTCTCTAGCTCTATTACTCTCCTTTCTCCCCTCTGTTTTCTACCACTCCATTTCTCTTTTCCTTCCCTTTATTTTTCCCTCCAACTCCCTCTTTCTATTAGTTATGTAGGGTTTGGCATGTGGTAAAGGAAAATAGCCTACCTCTTCATAAACCTACTTATAAGGACTTGTCTCTTTACCATATCCTCTCTCCTTATTTCTCCCATACCAACTCTTGTTCTCTTATTCCACCTCAATCTTTCTCATACCAACTCTAGTTCACTTTCACGCTACCTCCACCTTCCTCACACCACCTCTATTTCTCTCTCACCATCTCTACTTCCCTCACACCACCTCTATTTCTCTTACACCTCCTCTAATTCATTCACACCATTTCTGATTCTCTCACACCACCTTAATCTTTCTCATACCACCTCTATTTCTCTCACACCACCTCTGCTTCCCCCACACCACCTCTATTTCTCTCACACCACCTCCTACCTCTCTTACACCACCTTTGCTTACCTCAAACCATCTCAGATTCTCTAATGCCACCTCCCATTCCCTTACACCACCTCTATTTCTCTCACACCACCTCCCATTCCCTCACACCACCTCTATTTCTCTCACACCACCTCCCATTCCCTCACACCACCTCTATTTCTCTCCCACCACCTCTATTTCTCTCCCACCACCTCTATTTCTCTCCCACCACCTCTATTTCTCTCACACCACCTCTATTTCTCTCACACCACCTATATTTCTTTCACACCACCTCTTTTTCCCTCACACCACCTCAATCTTTCTCACGTCACCTCTAGTTCACTCACATAAGTTTTACTTCCCTCATACCACCTATATTCTTCTCACACCACCTTTAGTTCTCTCACACCACCTCAATCTTTTTCACACCACCTCTAATTCTTTTACATCACCTTTAATTCTCTCATTCCACCTTTAATTCTCTCACACCATCTTAAATTCTCTCATTTCAATTCTCCGCCTTTCATTTTCTCGTCTTGTTCTTCCTGTTTAGTCTACAGGTAATGTGTGTTGGAACTTTTCTGGCGTAAATCGGTACCCCGATCTGTGTCAACCGGTCCCCGATTTCATCCAAAATAAAAAATTGGAAATTGGGGCCCCGATTTTATCCCCCTAAAAAGGGAAATCGGGACCCCGATTTTATCCCCGAAAAAATCTACAGGTAATGGTTATTGAAATGTGAAAAAAGCCTGAACACTTTCATCAAATGTTCGTATGACATTATCCCAACATGGGGACTGATTAATATTAGGAAACGTCCTTACTGTGGACGAAACAATTCCTGTTCGAGGTCAGTCTTTGATTTCATACTGCCTGACGCCATAGGCGGAAGGCAGTATGAAATCAAAGACTGACCGAGAACAGGAATCGTTTTAGCCCACAGTGAGGACGTTTGCTTATTATTATATACCTTAAATCGATGAAAAAACGTTATTTTGATGACTTATTAAGTCAAAGTCACAGCGGCACGAACATCATTATTACTGCACCCCCAGCAGCGGGCAGTATTTCATAGACATTCGCACACAGGTATATAACAATAAAGTGTTCTTCGCTATGACTCGCTCTATTTTGACTTTTTGTGAAACAATCACACGTTGCCCTTCATGGGTCTATTGCTGCTACCCGAGCCGCAGGTCAATGTTGGCTGATTAAAGAAACAACGATGGTTTTATGAACAGACAGCTCTATAAACCTCTCGAGTTTGACATCGTAATATACAAGCGTTAGAGAGGCTTTTACTATCGTCAACCTCTCAGGGTTTACGACAGCTTTCCACAAAATTACCCTTAGTTGTCTTTATTTTCCGTCTTTAAGAGTGAATTAAAACAAGTAATTGTCATATTTTATTGTCTGCTACCCCTATCACCGGGCACTATTGTTTGCTCTCCCTGAATAAAAGGACTTCAAATCTAATATAATAGCTTAAGGCCTATAATTCTCGGAATTCCAATCTGTAATCTATAGTTACGGGTTCTGATGGCTCAGAAACAATGGGTAACGGTTTATCTTTGCCCCACAAAAATTGGTAAATAATGTCGTTGTTTTTTAAAAACTAGACCATGAGTTAGGGTTTTGTCCCAAGTTTGTTAGGTAAATATTGTTTACCCATGCCTCATTGTACTTTTCAAATATCCTGGAAGGTGTTGTTGTCAAATGATAAGTCTTTTAAAGACTTTTGGACTATTCTCTGTGTGGCGTCAGTATTATTGACCATAAGACACAAATAACAAGCCTGGATCCCATGGTCATTTAGGTTTTATCTAAGATTGGTGTAATCTTCGATATCAGAATTGTTCTGATCTAAAATCTAAGATTCATTGGTTCAACTTGATACTATTTTCTTGTCAATTATATTTCGATGTATCGAATGTACTGGCTCAAAACTACCAGCCAGGGCTTATCTGAAACCTTGTGACTACTATGTATAGTACAGGAGGCAGTATAAACATCGAAAATAAAAGAAAAAGGTTTCCTGCAGATCCAGAAACGTGTCAATTTCAGAGGCAATTCACCTCATCAAAAAAAAATCCCCTCATCCTCTTAGAAGTCTGATATGATGACCTCACATGTATTGAAGGTAAGACAATGTGTCATGGCTATCGCTGTAATACTCCTCTTTGCTTATACTGAGATATAAAACATGGTGTTTGTTCG
Source organism: Alentia gelatinosa (assembly GCA_950022655.1). Classification (NCBI taxonomy): domain Eukaryota; kingdom Metazoa; phylum Annelida; class Polychaeta; order Phyllodocida; family Polynoidae; genus Alentia; species Alentia gelatinosa. The sequence continues at coordinate 65,436,942 of OX465584.1, read as the reverse complement.
GAAAGCGATGACATTTCAACGGTTAATTTTTTTTCTTTAAGCGTCCAAGTCAAGGATATGTATTGATTGTTCGTGAAGTGTTTCCTTTCTTCAATTTGCAAATGAAAATGTTGAAACAAGGAAATGATTATTACTCCTATTTCTCTTGTCTACTGTGGAGTTTTATTCGTGTATTTGAAACAGCATGTCATAATGAAAACAATGGAGAGTGTATATAGGAGACATAAATGTCAGTTCGCTGTACGTGAGATAAGGATCAAAAGAGAAACCAAAAGGTTTTGGTCACGTCGTCGTTCTTCAAGAGTTTGATGCGGTGTGATATGAACAAGGCGACAGCCAAGTGAATATCATGTAGCGTTCAAACAAGTCGGGTAATGATTTCTTTGACCAAAACGAGTTGCTTTCTGTATTTATCTCACCCCTGTACAGACTAAAAGAACAGACAACACACAGGATATAGACCATGGAGAACGGACTGCAATACTTATATGGGCATGGAGAACGAGTTCCCAATGTTAAGCCTATGGATATTTTTATTCCAGGGGTAAGATAAACAATCAGTCAGAAACAGTCTCGGAGAAGAGGAGGTGTATTGGATAATTATGCACGTGATCCACCAAATCGACACTCAGAGAAGGCCAGATGCGGCTGGCAGGCTGGTTTTTACACAGGCAGTTGGCCAGAGGCGACGACCGCACGGGTGCGGGCAACAGGGTTTTCAATGGGCTGGTCCGGCTGATTCTGGCCGATTCTGACCAATTTGCTGATCCACCAGGCAGATTGTCCCAGCCGATCTGAGCTGATGAGCGATTTGGGCGGCAGACGTCCACAATTCCTCCACATGGTCATCGTCCGGCTCTAACTCACTCTTGGTGGATCACATGCTCACATGATCACAGGGGAAAGAGATTTGAAGATTTTAAGTTTGTCCAGCAGTGCAGTATATAAACAAGGTGTGATCATTGGGTGGTGCAGTGTATACATGGTCATCGAACAGTGCAGTATGTGGGAGGTGATGTTAACATTGGGAACTCGTATCTAACGCCCATTAGATATTTAGGGAAAATATCCAATGGGGGAATATGGTACAAATGAGAGACCATTAGTCAATGTTATGGGTGTGATAAATTCAGAAACCCATTTAAGTTTAGTGTCAGAGCTCAATCCCATCTCATTTGAATCTTTAGGTAATACACGCGGCTTCGCCTTGTGAATTACTACGTGATTCAAACTCGATGGGATACAAGCTCAGACCCTAAACATTCATAGGTTTCCTCTATAATACACTACACTGCGCGAAAACCCCCAGATATTATATATATACGCCACTGCGTAAATGCATGTATCCGATGTACATTGACATGTTTATATAATATATATATATATATATATATATATATACGTTCATATTTCATGCCAGTGTATGCGGCGTATACAAATGTGTTTTTGTCCATGTATACTGAAGCGTAATGGCTATATTTGCTGCCAAGCGTATATGAGCAGAAATATCCTGTGTGTGACAGGTATACCGCCGGTCGTATAATTGGATAATTAATGGCAAGTGATGTATACGCCGGTTGTATACATGTTATACATTTGGTGTATATATAGATATAGAAAAAACTCATTTCATGAAAAAATAATTTTGTGAAAGTTATTTCATAAAAAATCATTTTGTGAAAGTCATTTCGTGTACAAGTCATTTCGTACAAATCATTTCATGAAAATAACATTTTGTGGAAAAAAGTCATTTTGTATGATGAAATGAAAGTATGTATATATGTATATGTGATTCTGTAGCACGGAATGAGTTTTATTACCCACCTAGTATGGAGTCTCCATGCTAAGCTTATGGAGCTTACAGATCGCTACTGAGTAGAATATGGACCTCCGGAGAATGTTGCTTTTTCAGCCACCTAACGAGCGTTATAGGAGCTAATTCACAAAAACAAAGCATGGTTCTAGGGTCGAATTTCTAATAATATACTAAATATTTATCCTGATTATTACTTGAAAGGTGAGTAATAAATACAACATTACCATGATTTCGATCTGTGTGGCCGTGTTCTCCTTGTAGTTGACACTACGTAATACTCCCAGCTATTGCTCGGAGTATTACTACGCGTTAACTACTTGGAGAATACGGCCACTCAGATCAAAATCATGGCAATATTGTGTATATATACCATGGAATAGAGACGAAATGAGAAATGTCCAGATCGCCCCCCCTCCCCTATAGGGAGCAAAAGTGAGCCCGCTGAAACCACAGATACCCACCTACAAAACACCATTTCCGGTGGCCAGTCAGAACGAGGCTTAGTGCTAAAGCTATGGGGGTTTGAGGCTAGACTTATGTTTTTGGTCTCGTTTGTTACTTTTGAGATGGAGTTTATAACTATCGTCTCTGAATAACTTTGTTTCAAAACTATGATGACAGTTGTTAAGTTTATTAAAAATTTGGATCTAAAAGATTGGTGAATGAGACATATAATCTTGAACCTACATAGTCAAAGTACTGAGCGCCTATACCCGGAAATAGCTTTTTGTGACCGGCTATCTGTGGTTGCAACGGGTTCACTTTGGCTCCCTATAGAAGGGCGCTCCACGGTCCAGCCGGGCGACACTGATCCATGTCGCACTGTGATCGCACACAGCAGACAGGGAACCTGCATTATCCGCGACTAAACACTGTCGCCCACCAGGCGCCTGTGCGACAGGCCACGCGACGTGCGACAGGTCCGCGCAGTTAGGGGCGACCAGGGAGGGCACGGATGAGGGATGAGGATCAATATTTAGACAGATACAACAAACATAACCTTAATACCGAAATGGGCCGGTTTTAATTATTAGTACGTTGTACGGCAATGCATTCCACATTATTATATACCTATGAGCGAATGAGACGTCTATAGATACTACCAGTTGATAGGCATATATCAATCATATAATTCGGCAAGGGTGGAGCGTATCCGTGCATACGCTCACAGTGTGAACGTATTTTATCGCATGCGCAGTGGGTAGGCTACTCACAGGCAAAATTAAAATGGCGGACGGATCAAGTCGATTTGATTACCGCAATATTTGGGGGGAAGTTAACGTGAATGGAAGCATCTAGAACATCGAAATACAGAATATATACGTATAAATTACAGAATTATATCGAAAAACTGAAGGGATCACAGTAGAAAGCCCTATGATTGATCAGATTCAGAGCCACTGGATTTTTAATACTCCCTACGTCGTAGTGGAAGCAAGACTGCAAAATCTTGAAAATGTAAACAAAGCGTCTAAATGTAAACAAACAGCGAAGGAACGTTGTTTACATGTAAAGCTAACATAACCCATCTTAGTTTTTTTAATTTGTTTATATTTTTTTTACAGATTCTCGATACACTGGTCTTTTTCTTTCTATTTGAAAAGAAATTTTTCTTAAATATCTCCGGGGTTCGAACAGCCGATCTACCGATCTCAAAACCAATGTCCTAACCACTACACTACTGAGGGTATCGCTGGGAAGTCACGTTTAGGGTAGATATATAAATAAGTATAACATTTGAAGGGTGGAGCGTATCACCTATTTCGATTCAACCGTACTGTGCCTAAATGGGCCCAGAAACGGCTGCTACGGCTTAATTATTGACATTATTGTAATTATTTCAAGGCATATAATAAAAAGAAAACCGTATACCTGTGTTTAAACCTTTACTTCACCTCACCCCTGTCCTCCGGCTGTTAAAACCTCGGTCTACGACCTCGGTTATAACCGCCGGGGACAGGGGTTCGGTAAAATAAAAATAAAGGGTTTCCCACTGCGGACACCTTTACTTCTACCAACACAAACGGGCGGGAGGCGGTGGGGGGAGCCGATATTTCCTCTCATATACGCCGGGTTTGAAATACAGTCAAGACGCGTCCTTATATAAACACTGGGCGTATATATATGACAACAAGTCAATGTTCAGCCAATACATACACTTACACGATGGCGTATATATGAATAAAATGGTGGTTTTCGTGCAGTGTATTATATGCTATAGCAACACTTTACAGTAGAGACAGATGATTGAGTATTGCTATCTCCTACCCATGGGTTACGAAGTCCCCATTTAAAATGTATATGGCCACAGTAAACCACGACCGATTGTTTATTAGTGGCCATAAACCACACCCATGGTGACTAGATTTCTCTTTTTTCCATTTTTGCAATCAGTTTTTCTTTTGCTTTTATTTACATCCTTTATTCCAGTGTTTGGTACTTATACGATCTTAAATCTCTACAGCATTATCAAAAAACACAGTAAACAATTCCAAACTACAATTCGTAATGATATGGTCAAACCATTGCTCTTTTAAAAAAAAATATTTTAGGTATTCTAACTACAGTAACCTATATACATCTTTTCTCAGATCTATATTTCTTCTTTTCAACTTTAAATCAGTTGCCACCCTTGTATTGCGACTTACTAACATTGATCCATTAGGTGACTATAGTTCTTGAAACTTGTATGTGGTATTATACATCTGCTAGATTCTGTGAAAGTTTGTAGAAATTAACATGGGTTTTACAACAAACAAAACAACCTTCTAGGATTACAACTAATGCTACATGTAAAATCCTCCCTTTTTTTCATTTGGGTGCATTCCAGATGGCCCTATAGCTCAGTGGCTAGAGCACTGGTCTTGTAAACCAGGGGTCGTGAGTTCAATCCTCACTGGGGCCTGATTATTTTTTATGGTTGTTTTTTTCTTCAAATTTTTCTGTATCAATGTTATTCTGCTGAAAATTCTTCTGGACTACCAAAGTGATGTTGGTTCCCTACACTAGGGACATCCAGGTTTTATCCATCATATCAGGAGGCACATTATAGCCCAAATTTTTGAAGTTGTTAACTGCAGTATGTTCTGCAAAGTGAACCCTTTTGTGTTAAACTTCCTATTGCCTTCTGTACAATGATGGCTAAGCCCTGACTTTTCGCAGATTCACGTAAATCCAGTAGAACAGGCCAATGTCAAAGTCTGACTTCATACCAAGAATAAAGTCAGCAATATTTCAGTTCGCCCCCCCCCCCCCCACTGTTGAGATGTTCTGACGCCCCTGTGATGCTACCTGTAAAATATTCCTATACATATTACATCACACATATAGTTGGACTCTGTATGGGAGAAAAATGTATCAACAATGAACACAAATAAAGATCACAGGAAAGAAAGACTAAAGGAAAGCATGAATGACCTGAGAAGGTAAAGGGGGGCCTGTGATCCCTCCTCCCTATAATAGACACCCCCCCCCCCCCCCCGCCCCGTGTTATCAGGCAGGGAGGGTTCTGGTAGATCCGACACACCGCCCCCCCCCGCGTCTCTACCACAACGCCCCCTGGTGTCAGCGATAAGCGCACCCTAGCGGCGACCTCAGATAAGGTCAGCGGCGACTTCCGGTCTGCCTTCTGGACGCGCGGCAATCACATCCGGGTCAATCCCCGGCCCGCCGCCAGGGGGAGACAGCGGTCGACTTCAGTAGAGGTTTGTGAGTGAGTGAGTCTTTGAATGTACTTGTCTGAGTGAGTCAGTCTTTAAATGTGTGCGAGTGAGTCAGTCTTTATATGTATGTGAGTGAGTCAGTCTTTAAATGTATGTGAGTGAGTCAGTCTTTAAATGTGTGTGTGAGTGAGTCAGTCTTTAAATGCATGTGTGTGAGTGAGTCTTTAATGTATGTATGTAAGTGAGTGAGTCTTTAAATGTATGTGTGTGATTGAGTCAGTCTTTAAATATATGTGTGTGATTGAGTCAGTCTTTAAATGCATGTGTGTGAGTGAGTCAGTCTTTAAATGTATGTGTGTGAGTGAGTCAGTCTTTAAATGTACATGTTTGAGTGAGTCAGTCTTTAAATGTTTGTGAGTCAGTCAGTCTTTAAATGTATGTGTGTGATTGAGCTGGTCTTAATTGTATGTGTGTGAGTGAGTCAGATTTTAGTTGTATGAGTGTGAGTGAGTCGGTCTTTAAATGTATGAGTGTGTGTGAGTTAGTCTTTAAATGTATGTGTGTGATATGGTCCTTATCATACATTTGTGAGTGAGTCAGTCTATAAATATATTTGTGTGAGTCATTCAGTCTTTAAATGTACATTTGTGAGTGAGTGAGTCTTTAAAGGCATGCATGTGTGAGAGGGTCCTTATTATACATCTGTGTGTGAGTCGGTCTTTAAATGTACCTGTGTGTGTGAGTTGGTCTTTAAATATACATCTGTGTTAGTCAGTCTTTGAAAATACAATTGTGTGAGTGAGTTAGTCTTTATTATACATTTGAGAGTGAGTTTGTCTGTGAATCATTCTGTGAGTTAATCTACAAATAGACATTTCTGTGTGAGTTGGTCTTTGAATAGACATTAGTGAGTGAGTAGCTTTTTGAGCGGCCATTTGTGAGTGAGTTTGTCTCTGAATTGACATTTGTGAGGGAGTCAGCCTTTGAATAGATATTTGTGAAAGTGTTGTTCTTTGAATAGAAATAAGCGAATGAGGCTGTCTTTGAATATATATATATATATTTGTGTGTGAGTTGGTCTTTGAGAAGGCATTTGTGTACGAGTCAATCTTTGAATAGACATTCGTATGTGAGTTGGTCTTTGAAGATGCATTTGTGAGTGAGTTGGTCTTTGAATAGAAATTTTTGGTGAGTCGGTCTTTGAATACACATTTGTGAGTGAGTTAATCTTTGAATGCACATTTGTTTGTGAGTTGGTCTTAGAACATACATTTGTATGTGAGTTGGTCTTTGAATGCCCATTTGTGAGACATTTTTTCAGATCAGTGTCGTGATTCCTTCCTCGTCCTCTTCTCACCAGTTACCGTCATCAGGGCGTCGCAGATAACGTTCCCGGCGTCGCTCGAGCAGACGACTTTCGGAGGCGGGAAATGGCGGGGAAGTCTCAAATGGCGGGAAAGTCACGAGCCTCAGACGAGCATTCCAGTAACGTCAACTGACGCCATCCGACGCCATCTTGCGTCATTCTGGGAACTCCCGACGTCAGCCGACGTCATATTGCGTCATTCTGGGAGCTCCCGACGTCAGCCGACGCCATCTTGCGTCATTTTCGGAACGCCTGACGTCAGCTGACGCAAGCAGACGACATTTCGCTGTGTGAACTCATGACGTCATAGTGACGTCACGTCAGGCGGAAATGCCCACGATTCATTGGAATCCCTACATTTGCTCCTCGGGTCTGCGTTTGTTTGGATTCCCGTTCATCGTGTACTTGACAACGGCTTACGGAACTTTGTCCGGCAGGGATTCTACGATTAATGTGCAGCTATAATGTGAGAAAGGTTTTCCCGATCCAATTGTATGATCTTTGCTAAAGCGGTATTTACACGGTGGGATTCGTGTACCTAATAGGACGTTTTTCTGAAACAAATCCTGTATTGGAACACAATCTCTTTGTCTATATAGTAGTGTTCCATTCCCCTGAGACAAGTTTTTATCCCTCTAATTGTTGGCGACATTTACCCTAACAAAGAACAGAATCTCATGAGACTTTGAACCCTGTGAGGTACTTGAATCCAACCGTGTGAATTCTACTTAATATTTTAACTGACATTAGATCTAAATCACCAGTTGACCATTCTTTACATTTCAGGAGGCCCACAGGAATCTCTGGTGATCAGGACTTTCTCGATTTGGGTGTCCCATTCCGTTGGTGTCCCATGTACATCGGGTGTCTTATTTAGGTAAAGGTTTCCTATTCCGGCCCACATGAAGCTCTGTTAGCAGAATATGTCTCAAGAGCAGCTTATAAAATGATTCATCAATCTTAAGTGGAGAATAGAAAAATATTGAAATGTATTTTTTAGTTTATTACAACCAGTTCTGTCATATATGATATATGCACAGGTCTTACACTGGAAGTTCAGAAAACATTTACATATCACATCATCTTGAAGTACAATTCAGTTTGTTCTTAGTGTTTTAAGTGATAAGTAATAAATGATTGATGGTAGATGGGGATGGTATGATACAATAAGGAATATCGCTGTAGGGGTCAGGGTAGTCAAGCAGTGGTTTGTTCGCTATACACCAGGTGCCACGAGTGCTGATCCCTGCTGTGCGGTAAAGCCAGCGTACCCATGTATGCAAATACTACGGGGTCGCCTGCATTACGTAACTTGGTCAGTATATATAGGCCAAGTCAACAGCAGGTCGACAGGTTATTTGTATGTTCCTCCATGTCAAGCGAACTGCTTGGAGCCTCACACACTGCTAGGTTTCTCCGCAAAGCCTTTCAGTGGTTGAGAGAAGAGAACCTCTCACCTTATGCTACCTAGCACATCCCGTGCTAGGCGACACCAGGTATTAATAAAGAGCTTATACCTGAAACTGTTCCCAGTCTGGTCTTGTGTTCGTAGGCTGAGTGTAAAGTTGTAGATTCCACGTCTCCTTTACCTTACCAAGAGAATACCCGAACCAACCTGTGCTGAGTATCACACAGGGTAGCGACTCGTCTCACTACGCCGGATAGAATAATCTGATCTCGGGAAGTGGGTTTAGCATCAATATTTTAGCATATCCCTGATGACACAGGTTCTTGGAAATATTCATCGACTTAGTACATCGTAATTCATATCAGGTTACTAGTATCTTTAGCCAACAGCTACTGTGCATCTAACCACACCATTCGTAAACCGATAATCTACTTTTAACTAGTTTCTTGAATGCTCGATCTTTTTGTGTTATTTGTCAAGAGCTTAAATCAGAAAAGCTGCAGCATTATGATCAAGAGGGAGTTAATCCCTGAAGAAAATCAGTAATGATCTTTCCTTTCCTGGCATCCATGAAGCTCATCCACCCCCCTGAGTGACAAAGGCCTAACACAAGCCTAACAACGGAACTGTGGCAGAGCTGTCACCATAAGGACAGGTGTCAGTGTATATCTCTAAGGGACGAACACATTTTGAATAAAGTCCTAATTTGATGTTCCATTACGTGATATTATTGATTATCAATAATATTTCACTTATTTTAGCTTATAACTATTAATTTTGATATTATACCTACATTTTCTGATTTCATGTATATTGATGGATTATTTCCTTGTCAAAAATAATTTTATAGGTTTAAGAGAAATGATGCATTGAGGAATCATTCGGCCTGGGTCGGTTGATGCCTTAAGGAATCATTCGTCTTGAAAGGGTTAAGAGAATCAGCAAACTGTCAGTAGTTAAAATAAACCTGGACTCCCTGTAGCAGATCTTTTTGATACCAGAGTAGTGATGTTATGCGGAACCAGCTCTCTCTCGGGCCACCACAACACTAAAAGTCTTTCGACCCAACCTGTATACCATCTAGTTCTCTCTCTAACCTAACACAAGCCGAACAACGGACCACAAATTGGAATTCCACGCTAAAACTGCCATCAAACAAGCCACACCCGACCACCATTTACCTTAATAAACAGTCCAAACCCAGCTACATCGGAAAACATTGTCTTGGTCTCCCAACCTGATCGCCAAGCATTCTTCATTTCCAGCCGGAAAATCCGAATAATTTCTTTTGAAAGGGAAATAATCCAATTGTGTCCGGGCGACCAAAAAGGGGGCACTTTGAGGAGATTTGGTGTGATCAAAGGCTTGTCCGCTAGGATCGCTACGAGTAATCAGTCAGGGGTAGACATCGGGGGGGGGGGGGGGGGGAAGAGGGGGCTACTGTAAATCAATAACAGAAACAAACAGAAGCCTATTGATCTTTGATTGTACGAGTCAAAATATTCGTCATATCGTCAACCACAGAGACTTGACCGTGAATTATTCTTCACAACCTGTTGATCTTCAGTCCAGCCATGCTTGAAACTGAATACTGCTTTTTACCGATCTGGAGGGGTGCAAAATCATGGGAAGCCATAGCTGTAATTGTCCAGAGGCTGAATCAAGTTGAACATTTAAAAAATATGAGATGATAACATGCTATGTTAGAGAGAAACTATGTTCCGGTGAGCAAAAGTTCAAAGTTACTCGGTAAGGCTTGGAAAAATTACTGCCCAAGGCCTTTGCCGCGGGCATTTTTCGAGGTTTACCAAGTAACTTTGAACTTTTGCTTGCTGGTACTTGGTTTCCCTATTCCTATCACTGCACGAAAACCACTATTTTATTCATAAATATGCCATCGCGGAAGTACATGTAGTGGCTGAATATTGACTTGTTTTCATATATATGTATAAATATACGCCCAGGCCTTATATACGGACGCGTCTTGGCTGTATTTCACACCCGGCGTATATGAGAGGAAATATCCTCTCCCCCCTCTGCCTCCCGCCCCTTTGTGTTGGTAGAAGTAAAGGTGTCCTCAGTAGGAATCCCTCCCCCCCCCCAGCCACCTCTCAGTAAAGTCCTCTTCACTGGACGCTTATATACGCCTACAGATGAGGCGTATATACACGGGGAATAGGACGACCTTATATACGCAAAAGTCATACTTATATACGCCGGGCGCATTCATATGTAAAATGGTGGTTTTCGTGCAGTGTTTCATAGCAACTATACATGTTGCTATGCGTGTTGCTATGTGACAGCGTCACGGCGACGTCACAGTATTTACATTTTTCAGGCTTCGACATCGCAGTGATTAAAACTTCGGCGATGCTGTTTTTGGGGCTAGTTTGGAACTAGATCTATAACCACATCCATAGCTAACATGGTGTATTATTATTCATTCACTTCTAAAAATATCATGTTAGCGAGTGTATTACAACGTCAACCTCAACCTTTAACCTCAATGTCACTCTATTGTTTGTTGCATTTGTTATCCATCTTTTCGAGTCGATTAAACCCAGAAATTACCATGATAAAGAGTATAAAAATAGGGACTATTTCTTTGCTCTATAGGGATTCTATTTGCTCACTAAGGGACTATTTCCCGTATACCATGGTTTTGAGGCCGTATACCACAGACTTGAATCCATGTACCACAATTATGGTATCTGACAGGTTTTATATACTGGGTCGTGGTTTACTGAGTCCCCATACATTTTCAATGGAGTCTTTGTATGCGATGGATAATGAATAATGGGACGTGGTTTACTGAGTCCCCATACATTTCAATGGAGTCTTTGTATACGATGGATAATGAATAATGGGACGTGGTTTACTGAGTCCCTATACATTTAAATGGAGTCTTTGTATACGATGGATAATGAATAATGGGACGTGGTTTACTGAGTCCCCATACATTTCAATGGAGTCTTTGTATACGATGGATAATGAATAATGGGACGTGGTTTACTGATTCCCCATACCTTTCAATGGAGTCTTTGTATACGATGGATAATGAATAATGGGACGTGGTTTACTGATTCCCCATACCTTTCAATGGAGTCTTTGTATACGATGGATAATAAATAATGGGACGTGGTTTACTGAGTCCCCATACATTTCAATGGAGTCTTTGTATACGATGGATAATGAATAATGGGATGTGGTTTACTGAGTCCCCATACATTTCAATGGAGTCTTTGTATACGATGGATAATGAATAATGGGAAGTGGTTTACTGAGTCCCCATACATTTCAATGGAGTCTTTGTATACGATGGATAATGAATAATGGGACGTGGTTTACTGATTCCCCATACCTTTCAATGGAGTCTTTGTATACGATGGATAATGAATAATGGGACGTGGTTTACTGAGTCCCTCATACATTTTAAAGGGGTCTTTGTATACGATGGATAATGAATAATGGGACGTGGTTTACTGATTCCCCATACCTTTCAATGGAGTCTTTGTATACGATGGATAATGAATAATGGGACGTGGTTTACTGATTCCCCATACATTTCAATGGAGTCTTTGTATACGATGAATATAAATATAAACTGTACCACGACTGTCATAAGCAGCTGACTGTCCGTCAATAGAACTGCCCTCCCCTCGTAACACGCAGGGTCTGGGTCAGAGGCTGAGGTCAGCGACACACATGTTGTACATCTACATATAGAGGCGAAACTTAACAACCTTAGCGACAGGAGAGAATCAACGATAAGGAAGATGGGATATCAAAGAAGTACAAACTCAGATTACCTAGAAGTAAGGAGAAGAGAAACCAGACTATATGATGCAGCAGTATTACGAACATACCCTGTAAATACTGTTATATAAATGCTCTCAGTCCTGGAACAGTCTCCCCACACCCTACAGACTGATCCAAACTTACCCCCAATTTAAATCGAAAGAAAAGAAATTCTTATTAAATAGCCGTCTAAACTATTAGGCAAAGTAGTTGTAAAAATTACAGACTGGGCCAATCCAGTGGTTGTGGAGCATGGCAACCTTAAATGGCATTCACACGGTGGGACAAATGGACTTGAGACTGGTGTACTTCACACCTTTGCACCAGTCGGCTACTATTTCCAACTGGGAACAAAGTTTCACAGATTGGGGTGTTCTACAGTCTCAGGGGAACATGGCGGATTCAATTCACATGGGAAGACTTAACAGGTACATAGTCTCACCCCTACACCCCTACACAGGGTACACAGGGTACACAGGGTACACAGTCGCCGACTCAGGGTACTTCCCCGTGTGAATAGGTGTTATTTGAGACCACTGAGACCCACAGATTGGGGGAGAACGTGTGAAATACATTTGTCTCACCAAAATGTCCCTCTAAATTTTAAACCTGTTTAAAGTCAAAATCTCATGAGATTCTGTTCCTTGTTAGGGGCGATTGTCGCCGACAATTGCAAGAGAAAAATGTTGTCTCAGCAAAATGAAAGCCTGTCATTCACACGAGGAGATTGTGTTCCAGTACCGAATCTCAACAGGATTTGTCTCAGACAAACGGCCTGTGAGGTACATGAATCCCACCGTGTGAATCCCGTTTTAAGTTAGCTAGCCAGTCTGGTGGTAATGCCATATACTTACTGTAATCAAGCCAAGTACGACTTGCTGGGCCAAACTGAAATCATTGCCTTATTTTGTCCAGCCTAAATAAACTGATTTAAAAAAAAACGAAAAAAGGACTGAGTGACGGCTATATGGATAAAGACGGACTATTATCATCAAGGGATTATAGAGGAAACCTATGAAGGTTCACAGTCAGAGCCTCAAGTTTGAATCGCGTAGTAATTCACAGGGGAAAACTGTGTAAATTACGTAGCGATTCAAACAAGCTGGGATCAAGCTCTGACCCTAAACTTGAATAGGTTTCTGAATTTATCTCACCCTTCACATTGATTAATGGGCTAAGATTTGTGACATAATTCCCCATTGGACATTTTTCTAAATATCTCATGGGCGATGGATATAAGTTCCAAATGTTAAGTCTGTGGAGAAAAATTACCAGGGGTGATATAAAAAGGAGGACTATTATACGACACAATTCTCCTTACAGCGTACCATACGATACAAAACAAGGTATTTAACACGTCTACGACACAGGGGTCTGTTTAACATCGGACGAGCAAGACTTTGAAAGCTCGTACGGAGGTCGTCCAGGCAGTCTTGTTCAAGAAGCACGTCGCTCGTCCAGGGACGAGCCCCGTACGATACGAGAGAGCTGCCATGAGAGAGTCTCATTCAACAAGAAGCTCGTCCAATGGATAAATCTCGTCCACACTCTCCTACATCGTCTCAAAGTATTGCAAACAGACGACACCCCAAAGGGGTATCTTAGCCGAGGCTGAAGCATGTGATAGTGGACCTCCAAAAGGACTGTGATACGCTCTGACACAATCTGACACCCCAACATGGCCTGACAGGCTTCTGACATGCTTCACCATAGCGTTCCGGTATAAGGGGAAGGTTCGTGGTTATACCCCCTCCTCCCCTCACCAGTCCTGACTCACCAGTCCTGACTCACCAGTCCTGACTCACCAGTCCTCACTCACCAGCCCTCACTCACCAGCCCTCACTCACCAGTCCACAGTCACCAGTCCACACTCACCAGTCCTCACTCACCAGCCCTCACTCACCAGTCCTCACTCACCAGCCCTCACTCACCAGCCCTCACTCACCAGCCCTCACTCACCAGTCCTCACTCACCAGTCCTCACTCACCAGCCCTCACTCACCAGCCCTCACTCACCAGTCCACAGTCACCAGTCCACACTCACCAGTCCTCACTCACCAGCCCTCACTCACCAGCCCTCACTCACCAGCCCTCACTCACCAGTCCTCACTCACCAGCCCTCACTCACCAGTCCTCACTCAACAGTCCTCACTCACCAGTCCACACTCACCAGTCCTCACTCACCAGCCCTCACTCACCAGGCCCCACTCACTAGTCGTCACTCATCAGTACTCACTCACCAGTCCTCACTAACAAGTCCTCACTCACCAGTCCTCACTCACCAGCCCTCACTCACCAGGCCCCACTCACTAGTACTCACTCACCAGTCTCACTCACCAGTCCTCACTCACAAGTCCTCACTCAACAGTGCTCACTCACCAGTCCTCACTCACCAGTCCTCACTCACCAGTCAACAGTCACCAGTCCTCATTCAATATTTTTCACTCACCAGATCTCAATCACCAGTCCTCAATCACCAGTCCTCTGGGTAAAGCCCCGCACCCACTAGTTACGACACACTCCGACACGCTCCGACAAGCATAAAAGGGGTATCCCACTATCACAATTTGCGCCTCCGACACACTACGATAGCCTTACGACACGCGTTCCGATGAAAAAAATGAAATATTTGTCGGAAGGAACAGCTCTATCGTGGGTTTTCTCTTACGATGAGTACTACGACACACTCCGACACAGTCTGATAGTACTACGATAGAAATGCTGTGTCGCAGGCCTTCTGACAAAATCGAACATGTTCGATTTGTCGGAGTGTGTCAGAGTGTGTCGGAAGCATTCTCTATTAGTTTAGCCTATGCACCACCCCGTTGTTTTTCGGCCCGCAAAATAGCAATTGTCACTTTGAACATCAATTAATTTTTAATTCCAGCCTGTCAATGGTTATTCAAAACCTACATAAATGAAGGAAACGATTGTTACTAGGTTAAAATGTTTATCAATAACACATAAATAAGCAAATAAATATAAATTATATAATATAAATGAATATAAATGTACAAAAAAAATAAAAAAATAATAGAGGTTGAAGGTGGATATGTCTTCCTTGTGAAATTTGCTCCTTTTTATACCCCCGGTCAATGCCCCCCCCCTCCCCCCGCAACTTCTGATAGAAATCAGCAGGCCTATAAGGGACTCACCGTGAGCCGCCCAGAGCCGCAACGGCTCCCTGAATACCGCACCTTCAAAGCCCCCAGCCCTCCCTGTGTCGCCCACAGCTAACCTGTAAGCGGACCTGTACCCCCTACCTCTTCCCTGGCACCTTCAGCAGGAGCGAAAATCACTGGTACTAATATTCACTCACTGTGGCCCGCGCAGAGCCGCTAGAGATGTAGGGATTACCATTCAAACAACACACTCCGGCTGCCCAGACCCGCCCGGGAATGCTTATTATCCTACCCTAATAAAAAACCGCCATAGACTTAACATAGGGAAATTTTATGTGGCAGGCCGTGACATAAAGTGTTTTTTATGCCACTAGAGTAACAACAATATTGACCAATCAGAGAGCAGGCTGTCAGCTACTATGAAAAAAGTTCTGTTGGTCGTTGACTCAATATTTATCTTTTTAACAGTAATATAAACATAGACGGGGTAGGATAAATACTAAACCAAACTCGAGTTAGACTTGTCAATGTCTATGCCATTCTGGTCAGGTCTGCTCCTCACTACACTCGTCTAACTCTCGTTTGGTTTCTACTAAGTCTATTGTTCTGGTTGCGACAATGTCTGTCCCGTATACAAACGAGCAGCATAAACAAGGATTTTGTGATAATCTGGAATGTTTTTGATAAGATGTCCCCCCAAACTGTCCCCTTCGCGGGGTTTTTAAGCATTTCTGTACCGAAAAACTGTCCCCTAAAGCGGGGTGTCCCCTTAAACGGGGTGTCCCTTTAAGCGGGGTTAAAATAAACCCTTAATAGTGGGAAAAATTTCCGTTCCGAGCAAATTGTCATCTTAAGCGGGGTGTCCCCTTAAGCGGGGTGTCCCGGAAGAGGGGTTTTACTGTATACTATATATACATTGTATATATATCATATACATTGTATGTATATATGCATTGGCGCACCTCTTAATTCGTGGCCGGTGTCGTAACCATGGTCTTCTTTTCAACCCGTTCATACATACTGCGACACACTCCGACACACTCCTACAAAACCCTCCCAATAGCTCTACGATTTGAAAATTTCTTTTCGTAGACAAATCGCAGCACTTTTCGTAGTGTGTCGGGACAGTGGGAGCCCGGTTTAAAGGGGGGTGTCCACTGAGCTCCCAACAGACTACGACACACTATGACAAGCCTTCCGACAAGCGTTATGACACAGAATCGACTGTTTTGGATTTTTGTTGTAGCAGTGGACACACCGTTCTGACATGGCCTCCGACACACTGCGACACACTGCGACACACTGCGACATGGCCACAATACAGCGTGCTTGTTGTAGCTGTGTCGTAGCCCTTCCGACGAAATTAAGAGGGTGCGTCCACCAACTACGACAGGGCTGCGACACGCGCCGACAAGAAATTTCCAACCGGTGCCTTGTCGCAGCCCTGTCGTGAGAGAGGAGCTCTGCGACAGCGTTGTCGGGGCATGTCGGGAAGAGCAAGCTCCACCTAAATTTTCTATCGTAGACCTCTGCGACAACCTCCCGACATGCCACGACATGCCACGACAAGGCTCTAAAATCGAACATGTTCGATTTTGTCGTAGCCTTGTCGGAAGGCCCCTGACAAGCTTTGTGTCGCAGCCTGTCGGGGCCTTGTCGTAGCCTCCAACCATGACAAGGCTACGACACGCCCTCCGATCGTAGAGCTGTCGTGGACCTTGTCGGAAAGCTGTTGTCACAGCCCTGTTGTGGTTGGTGGACGCACCCTCTAAACATGTTAAATAAATCGTAGAGGTAGGCTTGTGTCGTAGTGTGTCGGGAGCATTCCTACTATGTAAAAGCTATGAACCGCCCCCCCCCCCCACACACACACACACGTGCGCCTTTATAAACTGATAAGTACTAATACACATGGTATCTGATAGTAGATCATTATTGACTACTGTAACTATGACTATTACACATAAATAGACAATAATAATGTAGTTTATACTGTAATAAGGATTTGAGATACACGATTATTGATATTCGTTTGTATTTCTGATACAATTGATAAAAAACACCAATTCACTCAGTTTTTTTGGGGGAAAATTGAAGAAAATCACATTTCCTAATATATTTCTTATATTGATAAAGGCCTATCGGAGCATGTCGGAAGCGAAATCGTAACAAGTGGGTGCGGGGCCTAACGCAACGTAAACACGTTCGTTTAACCCATTCACGGCAGGTGGTGCGATAGGGGGAATGGGTGGATGGGGATAGTCCGTTTTGCGGTCTCTTTTGCCTTTCGAAACGGTCCCGGAAGTTGATATTTGGTGCGGGATGCGTCTACTCACTGGTCCCCAGCCAGTCAGGGTGCCCTCCAGGGACGACCTCTCGTATGGACCCATATAGGTCACACGTAAGAGAATCTGTACGAGAGATCGGCCCTGCTCTGGACGACATGCCTTATTAAACCACATTGGACGAGAATCCTCCAGAACCTCGTCCCTCGCCTTGTATCTCGTATCGTCCAGGTACAGCCTCGCTCGTCCGATGTTAAACAGACCCCAGTCTCACAGGTCCAAAGTTAGATTATAAATGTTTCAAGACACGGCATCCCTACAGACCTTTAGGCACATAACCCAGAATACATGTACCTGAAAATATTGATGACGTTCTTCAGGAATACAAGTCTGTCTGTTTTTTTAATTCTACAGTTACTCTTAACCCTTTAAGGACCTCCTATAGGTACTCCCCTAAGGACGGGTGCTGGCAGTTTGTAATCATGCAATATGATACTTAATCATAAATATTTTATTTCTTTTGAATTTAAATACTGAATATGATGGTATGTCTATATTTCTGAAGGTTTCATGAATATTGCTCTATCATTTCATTGTTAAAACATTTTTGTTGATATTGGAACAATTTTGCCTCAAGGCATCATACGTCTTTAGTGCGGTGATGCCTCCAGGCATCATGCGTCTTTAACATGGTGATGCCTCTAGGCATCATTCGTCCTTAAAGGGTTAAAGTCTATACCAGGTCAGTCTATGTCCCTCGTCTATACTTACGACCCTATTGAGGTATCCCATAATTCAGTCTGTTTACAGGATCTGGTGTTCGCTGGTTGTCGTCGTTGTATGGGGATAGACGCTTGACCCATAACCCACAATTATTGCAGTTTAATGGGTTTTTTTTTCCAAAATTCTTCAAAATGGAAATCCGATGGCAGAAATTTCAGATATTTCTAGGCAAATATTTCAAATTATATTCGGTTTCTCCGGTAATAAATCAGAAAATGATTGTTCATCGGAAGACAGGGGACCGAGGCGTGGCCAGCCAGTCGGCAGCGGATCCTGTACTTACCCGGGGCGATATTAGTGAGTTTAGTAACCTCTGGACCTTGAACTTTTGAACTTTTTAGGCGCAGTGTATGGTATACCACCTCACATAAATGGAATAGCCAGAATGTGCACACCCGAGCAATACCGAGATACGAAACATTTAAACAACACACCAAGGAAAACCTAACTGCCCTCCGGATACTATATCATGAATGAGCAAACTATGCTGTATGCCACACCAGCCCTCACCAACATGACCTAAAACCATACAAACAACTTTTCATTTACACACTGTATATACTCATTAAGACTAGATAATAAGTCGCATACTGTCTTTTTCAAATGGAATACATTATATAAATATATCAACTGCTTACTTACCTGTATATTTGCCTTTCCATGTACTATTTACCATTACCAAAACTATTATACCTGGCCCTGGAGCCTACTGAAAATAGGATTGTTTCAAATCCTAGTAGTTAAACTCCAGTCTAAATAAAAACTTTAAAAAAAAAGGGTCTACGTATCAATACCCCGCGACATCCTGTGACGTCCCTTATCCCTTGAAATCATAGTATACATCTGATAAAGAACAAAATATATACCTAATTCACACAGTTGTAAGCTATAATCATCACCTTAAGCAATATCTTCTTGAACAAAATTTTACTATATCCTCTAATTTAAGCGAAGGCTCTTTTTTTTTGGTATACATGTACCTGGATAGAAGGAAAAGACATGTCAAATAAAGTAAAGAAGTAGTCAAGAATATGAACAGTCAAGAATACCAAGGACAAGGTGAATTTCACCAGGAATATTGTACCGGTTGGATTCCTTAATAGACCATGGGATACCCCTGATCCTTTGAACTTATAGAACAACCTACTCTCTCACAAAAAGGTATTCTTAATACAATGCCACGGAAGATTTATAAGTATCTCCTGATATCCCTGACCCTAAGACAGTAGCCATTACGTATTACACTCCACATACATTTTTCATTGTACATAGACTTAGTAGAAACCAAACGAGAGTTAGCCTTGTCTGGTCAGGTCTGCTACTCACTACACTCGGCTAATGCCTCGTGTAGTAATACACAACCTGCCCATCGTGGCATAAACATTGACATGGCTAACTCGAGTTCGGTTTCATATTTATCCTACCCCATCTCACAGATATACAGAGAATATTTGTAATTATCCATGTTAGTAGTTATCAATGCTGCCGGATCTACTTTCGTTATCTCGTCCCTGATCGGTCCGTTTCTTTATTCACCTCGATGCATAAATAACACTTTATCCAACGCTATGTCAAATACATTGAGTCAATGTTAAACCTATGGCGTTTTTCATTAGGGGTAGGATAAATTCCATGACTCTCTTGGGTTTTCCTCATATGTATTCATACACTGACATGTTAAATGTATCAACATCTACATGATAAACACAACATGTTGCCGACACTCTCTGCCGCTATCTATGTGCATTCTCAGACTGGAGCCTCGGAGGTTTCCGTCGACTGGTCATCAACATTTCATACCCGGTCATCTGTGTTCAGGAATAAAAAAGGGCGGGAAATTCCCTCATGAAATATTCACGTGTGTTACGCTGAAAGAGCCGCCCAAAAGAAGAAGCTTATCTTATTAACCCTTTGTTGCCAATGAGTTTAAGAGGATTCTTATGCATTACTACGTGTCTTCCTCTCATGGTTTGTATTCTCCTCTGGGGAGGGTTATCTCATACATTACTACGCGTCCTCCACTCGTGGTTTACATTCTGCTGTGAAGAGAATGAAAGTTCATGCATTACTACAGCCCCCCCCCCCCTCATGGTTTGTGTCCTGCTCGGAGGAATGTGAAATCAAATGCATTACTATGCATCCACCACTCGTGGTTTATGTCCTGCTTTGAGTAGATTCTTTTCTTATGTATTACTACGCGTCCTTCACTCGTGGTTCATATCCTGCTATGAGGAGGCTCTGATCTCGTACATTACTACGCGTCACCCTCTCGTGGTTCATATCCTGCTATGAGGAGGCTCTGATCTCGTACATTACTACGCGTCACCCTCTCGTGGTTTATGTCTTGCTGTTAGGAGGCTCTAATCTCGTACATTACTACACGTCCCCCACTCGTGGTTCATGTCCTACTGAGGAGAGTGTTATCTCGTACATTACTACACGTCACCCTCTCATGGTTCATCCCCTGCTATGAGGAGAGTGGTATCTCGTACATTACTACACGTCCCCCTCTCGTGGTTCATGTCCTGCTGTAAAGAGGCTGTAAACTCGTACATTACTACACGTGCCCCCCTCGTCGTTCATGTCCTGCTGTAAAGAGGCTGTAAACTCGTACATTACTACACGTCCCCCACTCGTGGTTCATGTCCTACTGAGGAGAGTGGTATCTCGTACATTACTACACGTCCCCCTCTCGTGGTTCATGTCCTGCTGTAAAGAGGCTGTAAACTCGTACATTACTACACGTCCCCCTCTCGTGGTTCATGTCCTGCTGTAAAGAGGCTGTAAACTCGTACATTACTACACGTGCCCCCCTCGTCGTTCATGTCCTGCTGTAAAGAGGCTGTAAACTCGTACATTACTACACGTGCCCCCCTCGTCGTTCATGTCCTGCTGTAAAGAGGCTGTAAACTCGTACATTACTACACGTCCCCCTCTCGTGGTTCATGTCCTGCTGTCAAGAGGCTGTAAACTCGTACATTACTACACGTCCCCCACTCGTGGTTCATGTCCTGCTGTGAGGAGAGTGTTATCTCTTACATTACTACACGTCACCCTCTCATGGTTTATCCCCTGCTAAGAGGAGAGTGTTATCTCGTACATTACTACACGTGCCCCTCTCGTGGTTCATGTCCTACTGAGGAGAGTGTTATCTCGTACATTACTACACGTCACCCTCTCATGGTTTATCCCCTGCTATGAGGAGAGTGGTATCTCGTACATTACTACACGTCCCCCACTCGTGGTTTATGTCCTGCTGTTAGGAGAGTGTTATCTCGTACATTACTACACGCCCCCCACTCGTGGTTTATGTCCTGCTATTAGGAGGCCGTTATCTCGTACATTACTACACGTCACCCTCTCATGGTTTATCCCCTGCTATGAGGAGAGTGGTATCTCGTACATTACTACACGTGCCCCTCTCGTGGTTGATACCCTGCTGTAAAGAGGCTGTCATCTCACACATCACCTGACCTGCTCTACCATACAGAGCCTGTACGTCGTTGTAAGTCAGCCTCCTTCCGCCGCCTCGTGTTTCACTCAGTGTGCGCAGTAAACACGCTCATGAGGCCATGTGCTAAATAGCCTCATCTGGAGGCACCGTATTAAACGGCTTCACATAACGTTAACTTAACCCCTCACAGGCGGGGGTCTGCGGCAGAGGCCGTATTCGATGGTTTTTATCAACTGGGAAGAACGTCTTTGGACGACAGTTGATGTCTGTACTGTTTATCTTTCTGAATAAAAAAAAAATTAAAAAAATTATACCTAAACAGATTTTTTTGGTTTTGTAAATTCTTTATTTAAACTGCAAGAGTAATTGGCCAAAGAGGTCACAGTATTGTTGCCTGGGTTCGATCAGGTAATAGTAAGAAATTGTTACATGAATCGTCATATATGAGGATTCTCCCTATTCACATTTTCATGGTACTTGATAAAGGCACCTTACTTCCGAAACGTTAAGGAAACTGTTGTTAAATAAAAGCCACCATCAAACCAACACTGGGCGGCTGTACTTGTTTACACCACTTTGATATACCTAAAAATGTTTAATGGGGGGCGTCCACTAACCACGACAAGGCTACGACAATGGGTTCTCGACAAGGTCCACGATTGGCCTACGATTGGAGGCCTTGTCGCGGTTGTTGGGCCCCAGTTCCCAACAAGAGTCTATGACAATGGCTTCCTGACAAGGTCCACGATTGGCCTATGATTGGAGGCCTTGTCGCGGTTGGTGGACCCCAGTTCCCGACAAGAGTCTATGACAAGGCCACAACAAGGCCACGATTGGAAGCTTGTCAGGAGCATTCCAACAAGGCTATGACAACATCGAGCATGTTCGATTTTTCCCACGAAAATGTGTCAATTTTTCCCATGACAGGACCCTTGTCTTGGATTGTCATGGCATGTCGGAGCGTGTCGCATAGGTCTATGATGATAAATTTTGGTGGAGTATGCACTTCCCGACATGCCCCGACAACGCTGTCGTAAAGTCCCCCTTCTTACGACAAGGCTGCGACAAGCGCCGATTGGAACTTTCTTGTCGGTGCTTGTTGTAGCCTTGTTATGGTTGGTGGACGCCACCCTTTTTATCACGGGTAGATTCTCTGCAAGATTCATTTCTATTGATCAATTATTTCATGATTATATCGCAAATATTCATGAATATCGTTAAAAGATAATGCCTCAGGGCATCATCCGGTCTATGCTGGGGAAAGCCTCGCGGTGTTATCCGTCCTGAATGGGTTAGACGGCGTTGCGAAATCGTCAACAAAGACAAAGGAGAGATAACGGATGATATTCAGAGTGAAAACAGCGGACGATCTTACAGCGAACGATACCTACAGAAGACGATCCCTATAGAAGACGATCCCTTCAGTGAACAATCCCTATAGTCAACGATATCTTCAGTGGACAATCCCTATAGTCAACGATATCTTCAGGGGACGATCCCTATAGTCGACGATCGCTACAGTGGACAATCCCTATAGTCAACGATATCTTCAGGGGACGATCCCTATAGTCGACGATCCCTACAGGGGACGATCCCTATAGTTGACGATATCTTCAGTGGACAATCCCTATAGTCGACGATCCCTACAGGGGATGATACCTATTGTCAACGATATATTCAGCGGACGATCCCTACAGTGAACAATCTATACACCGGACTATCCCGGCATTGGACGATCCCTACAGCGTACGATCCCGACAGCGGAAGATCCCTACATTGGACGATCCTTCCAGCGGACGATCTCTACAGCGGACGATCCCTCCAGCTTACGATCTGTACAGCGGACGATCTGTACAGCGGATGAGCCCTACAGCAGGCGAATTCGACAGTGGACGATTTTTACAGCGGACCATGCCTACAGTGGACTATCTCTACAGCGAACGATCTCTACACTGAAGGATCCCTCAAGCAGACGATCCCAGCAGTGGACGATGTCTTCAGCGGACGATCCCTACAGTGGACGATCTCTACGCCAGACAATCTCTACAGTGGGCGATCTCTACGCCAGACAATCTCTACAGTGGGCGATCTCTACGCCAGACAATCTCTACAGTGGACGATCTCTACGCTAGACAATCTCTACAGTGGGCGATCTCTACGCCAGGCAATCTCTACAGTGGGCGATCTCTACGCCAGACAATCTCTACAGTGGACGATCTCTACGCCAGACAATCTCTACAGTGGGCGATCTCTACGCCAGACAATCTTTACAGTGGACGATCTCTATGCTAGACAATCTCTACAGTGGGCGATCTCTACGCCAGGCAATCTCTACAGTGGGCGATCTCTACGCCAGACAATCTCTACAGTGGACGATCTCTACGCCAGACAATCTCTACAGTGGGCGATCTCTACGCCAGACAATCTCTACAGTGGACGATCTCTACGCTAGACAATCTCTACAGTGGGCGATCTCTACGCCAGACAATCCCTACAGCGGACGATCTCTATACCGGACGATCCCGACAGAGGACCATCCCTATTACCGACGAATCCTACAGAAGACGATCCCTCCTGCGGGCGATCTCTACAGTGGAAGGTCCCTACAGTGGACTATCCCCAACTTAAAGGAAACTATGAAAGTTCAGGGCAGAGCCTTTCCCACATATAGTTTGAATCACGTAGTAATTCACAAGGCTTCGCCTGTGAATTACGTAGCGATTTAAATGAAATAGGATCGAGCTTTGTCCCTAAACTTGAATGGGTTTCTGAATTTATCTCACCCTTCACATTGACTAATGGGCTATCATCTGTGACATAATCCCCCATTGAACATTTTTCCTGAATATTTCATGGGCGTTGGATACGAGTTCCCTATGTTAAGTCTATGGAGAAAGAAGTACCAGGGATGAGATAAAGTGGACGATCCCTCCAGCCCGGCCGCTGGTCGCAGGCACACAGACTCGGTATCTGAGCGTGAATCGGGCAAATAAAAACAAGGAGGGATGATAATCCGATTGCCGTCTTGTGTTGGCGTCCATTCCCCGCGGTGCTGATACCAAATGGTGCGTCCATGAACGAGGCGCCGAGATTTGCATTTAATCAGGGCAACGGACAAAGGCGGCGCGGTCCCGTGAGAGGGCAGGAGGAGGGGGGGGGAGGGGGAGGGAGGGAGGGGGAGGGGGAGGGAGAGAGAGGGAGGGAGAGAGAGGGAGGGGGAGGAGAGGAGGAGGGAGGAGGAGGGAGGGAGGGGGAGGGAGAGAGGGGGCAGGAGGGGGGAGGAGGAGGGAGGGAGGGGGAGAGAGGGAGGCAGGGGGAGGGAGGAGGAGGGAGGTTGAGAGGGAGGGAGGGAGGGGGAGGGAGGGGGAGGGAGGGGGAGGGAGGGGGAGGGAGGGGGAGGGAGGAGGGAGGAAAGGCAGGAGGAGGGAGGAGGAGGGAGGGAGGGGGAGGGAGAGGGAGGAGGAGGGAGGTAGAGAGGGAGGGAGGGGAAGGGGGGAGGGAGGGGGAGGGAGAGGGAGGAGGAGGGAGGTAGAGAGGGAGGGAGGAGGAGGGAGGTAGAGGGGGAGGGAGGGGGAGTGGGAGGGAGGGAGGGAGGAAGGGGGAGTGGGAGGGGGAGGGAGGGGGAGGGAGGGAGGGAGGGGCGAGGCGTCTGCATCATTCATTGCACATGCGCACTCCCATCAGCCAATTACGTAAACGTTTGCCCACCAGAGGGCAGCACAGCCGGCTCCTTCATAGAGTCATCGCGCTTTGGCCGGTCTATTGAAAAGAGGGCTTGGCCGGTCTATTGAAAAAAGGTCTTCAGGCGGTCTATCGAAAAGAGACCTTCAGCCGGTGTATTGAAAAGAGGTCTTCAGCCACTCTATCGAAAAGAGGGCTTTGGCCGGTCTATCTTAGAGAGGGCTTTAGCCGGTTTATTGGAAAAGAGGTCTTCGGTTGGTTTCTTGAAAAGATAACTTTGGTCAGTCTATTGAAAAGAGGGCTTTGGCCGGTGTATCAAAAAAAGGGCCTCAGCTGGTCTATTGAAAAGAGGACTTTGACCAGTTTATTGAAAAGAGGGCTTTTGTCGGTCTATCACAGACTTTGACTGGTACATTGAAAAGAGGAATTTGACCGGCCTAACATAGAGAGAACTTTGGTTGGTCTATGAAAAGAAGGACTTTGGCCACTCTATGGAAAAGAGGGTTTTACCCGGTCTATTATAGAGAGCTGTGACTGGTCTATCTAAAAGAAGATTTCAGCTGGTCTATCATAGAGAACTCTTAACCAGCCTATAGTAGAGCCAACTTTGTCCGTCTATCATAAAGAGGATTAGGGATAGCATTAACCATAGGGTTTTCAGTTAGATTTCTTCCCCAGAGAAGATCACATTTGAGGCCAATATAACATACTCACTGTTAAATATAGTATTTATCCACAGTTATAATAAGATACTTGTGTTGGGAAGATTTAAAATTGGTCAAGTTTGGTATTGGTCCAGTTTTTCAAATGGATTGAGTTCAATATGGGTCGAGTTTCATGGGTTGAGTTCGTTTCGGGTCGAGTTCTTATGATGGGTCGAGTTTGTTTCAGGTCAGGTTAGGTTGAGTTCGGGTCGGGTTGAGTTCATTTTGGGTCAGGTCTGATGGAGTTCAGGTCGGGTGGGGTCGAGTTCTTCTAATTGGTAGAGTTTATTTTGCTTCGGGTCAGGTCAGGTCGGGAACCTTGAGTTTGTTGCAGGTCAAGTTTTGTACAGGTCAAGTTTGGTTTGGGTCGAGTTCTTCTAGCGGGTAGAGTTTATTTTGGGTTGGGTCACGGTCAGGTCGGATGGAGTTCTTCTTATTGTGTTTGTTGCAGGTCAAGTTTTGTACAGGTCAAGTTCGATTCGGGTCAAGTTTTGTACAGGTCAAGTTCGATTCGAGTCAAGTTTTGTACAGGTCAAGTTTGATTCGGGTCAAGTTTTGTACAGGTCAAGTTCGATTCGGGTCAAGTTTTGTACAGGTCAAGTTCGATTCAGGTCAAGTTTTGTACAGGTCGAGTTTGATTCGGGTCAATTTATGCACAGTTCAAGTTCAATTAGGGTCAAGTTTTGTACAGGTCAAGTTCGATTCGGGTCAAGTTTTGTACAGGTCAAGTTTGATTCAGGTCAAGTTCGATTCGGGTCAAGTTTTGTACAGGTCAAGTTCGATTCGGGTCAAGTTTTGTACAGGTTAAGTTCGATTCCGGTCAAGTTTTGTACAGGTCGAGTTTGATTCGGTTCAAGTTTTGTACAGGTCAAGTTTGATTCAGGTCAAGTCTGATTCGGGTCAAGTTTTGTACAGGTCAAGTTCGATTCGGGTCAAGTTTTGTACAGGTCAAGTTCGATTCAGGTCAAGTTTTGTACAGGTCGAGTTTGATTCGGGTCAATTTATGCACAGTTCAAGTTCAATTAGGGTCAAGTTTTGTACAGGTCAAGTTCGATTCGGTTCAAGTTTTGTACAGGTCAAGTTTGATTCAGGTCAAGTTCGATTCGGGTCAAGTTTTGTACAGGTCAAGTTCGATTCGGGTCAAGTTTTGTACAGGTCAAGTTCGATTCGGGTCAAGTTTTGTACAGGTCAAGTTCGATTCGGGTCAAGTTTTGTACAGGTCAAGTTCGATTCGGGTCAAGTTTTGTACAGGTTAAGTTCGATTCCGGTCAAGTTTTGTACAGGTCGAGTTTGATTCGGTTCAAGTTTTGTACAGGTCAAGTTTGATTCAGGTCAAGTTCGATTCGGGTCAAGTTTTGTACAGGTCAAGTTCGATTCGGGTCAAGTTTTGTGCAGGTCAAGTTCGATTCGGGTCAAGTTTTGTACAGGTCGAGTTTGATTCGGGTCAATTTTTGCACAGTTCAAGTTCAATTAGGGTCAAGTTTTGTACAGGTCAAGTTCGATTCGGTTCAAGTTTTGTACAGGTCAAGTTTGATTCAGGTCAAGTTCGATTCGGGTCAAGTTTTGTACAGGTAGAGTTCGATTCGGGTAAAGTTTTGTACAGGTCAAGTTCGATTCGGGTCAAGTTTTGTACAGGTCGAGTTCGATTCGGGTCAAGTTTTGTACAGGTCAAGTTCGATTCGGGTCAATTTTTGTACAGGTCGAGTTTGATTCGGGTCAAGTTTTGTACAGGTCAAGTTTGATTCAAGTCAAGTTGATTCGGGTCAAGTTTTGTACAGGTCGAGTTCGATTCGGGTCAAGTTTTGCACAGGTCGAGTTCGATTCGGGTCAAGTTTTGTACAGGTCAAGTTCGATTCGGGTCAAGTTTTGTACAGGTCAAGTTTGATTCAGGTCAAGTTCGATTCGGGTCAAGTTTTGTACAGGTAGAGTTCGATTCGGGTCAAGTTTTGTACAGGTCAAGTTCGATTCGGGTCAAGTTTTGCACAGGTCGAGTTCGATTCGGGTCAAGTTTTGTACAGGTCAAGTTCGATTCGGGTCAAGTTTTGTACAGGTCAAGTTTGATTCAGGTCAAGTTCGATTCGGGTCAAGTTTTGTACAGGTCGAGTTCGATTCGGGTCAAGTTTTGTACAGGTCAAGTTCGATTCAGGTCAAGTTTTGTACAGGTCGAGTTCGATTCGGGTCAAGTTTTGTACAGGTCGAGTTCGATTGGGGTCGAGTTCTCCAGCATCCCTCCTGTGGGTCCGGGATGCTTCACCCCGACTCCCCGTGTCCAGGCGGGGTGGCCCGGGGGTCGGTTATGATGAAGGCCTGGGACGGGGCAGAGACCGTGGATCTCCACCCAGGAGATCGACATGAGATCCTCCCCACTCGGCCCTGGATGAGAACGCCTCCAGGGAGCCCGCTCGACGTCTGGGTGTGTGTGTCTGGGGGGGGGGGGTGAGGGGGGCAGGGTGAGGTACACGGGTGGGTCTCACCTGTTGGTGGGTATTATCCTCTCCCACCGGGGGGTGTAGAGGTGGTAAGGGGTGGGGTGCTATCGTAAATCCGGATGAGTTTTAATCTTGGATCCCGTATGCGACGACTGGAGTTTGGCGTAGTGATATCCAGAGCCAAAACTCCAGGAGTCGCATACGGGAGCCCAGATTAAAACGAATAAGGTTTGGATTTTATCCTACCCCCTGTGAACGATATTTCTATGTGAAAAAATAACAAAAAACACGATAAAAACTTTCTGAAGTCCTCCATATAGCTCTCCTTGCTTTCAGCTGCTGATCTCTGATTGGTCCATTTTTTTAATGCTCCTAAGAGCGATTTTTTATCCGTATGCGACATACGGGCGCATACGGAAAGTCAATGTTAAGCCTATGGGATTTTATATTAGGGGTAGGATAAATCTCTATACCTGGACATCCAGGGTTGTGCAGTGTGATGTGTGCATGTAGGGAGGGAAGTTGAGGGGTGTACCTGTAATCCTGTAGATGTAGGGTTGGGGGAGTATGATATGTTTATCCTATCCCTATTATAAAATCCCAAAGGCTCAACATTGAGTTTCCATATGCCACGCTGACTGGCATACAGAGTTTTATATGCTACCAATGGCATACAGAATTGTTATCACGTAATATTCCAAAATCGAGGAGACGTACTAGCATAAAATCAAAAACTGATTCGTTTTAATCTTGGCCACCACAAGTCACTCCTGGAGTTTTGGCTCCGGACTTCACTCGGCTTCGCGTCATGAAGTTACTTTGCCAAACTCCAGTTGTGGCATATGGTGGTCAAGATTAAAACTCATCCAGTTTTACAATAGTATACATACACAATAATGACTGGTTTTGTGTACGAATGGCCGTAATCTCCGAGTAGTTGATGCATAGTAGTATCCAAGCGATTAGCGAGGATATTATGTTGTCAACTACGAGGAGATTACAGTCATTTATATGTAGAACCAGTTGTTATTGTATTCATTACCTACCTACAAATCTGTTGCAATTAAAAAGTTTCTGTAAACCATTTAGTTCCAGACATCACAGCACTGTCAAGTGTGGCAGTAATTCCCTGTAGACTTACACCAATAATATAGTTCACTATTAACCTGTACTTTTAGCATGCAAAGTGTGTTATGACAGTGGTTTCTGATGGTAAATGAGATTACTATGATTGATTCTAGATAATTAGCACTGAATGAACATTCAGGAAACTTATTTCGAAGTACATGACGATTCAACCTCATTATGGAGAGGACTATATTTCGGGAATCTCTTGCAGGAGATTCTGACATGCCAAAATCTCTGGGTAGCTAATTCCAGGTGCCTTATACATTCCCTATGGAGACTCCATAATCGGTGGGTAATAAATATATGTAGGGAGGGGGTAGAGGGGTAATGATGGGTGGGGATGTATCTAAATAAACCTCCAGGGTTGTATCATGTGGGTTTTCTATGTGTAGGGGTGGGGGCTACTCTTTATTACCCACCTAGTACGGAGTCTCCATGCTAAGCTTATGGAGCTTAAAGATCGCTACTGAGTAGAAAACGGACCTCCGGAATATCCTAGGAGAATACGGCTTTTTCGGCGACCTGACGGGCGTTATTGGATCTAATTCATATAATCAAAGCACAGCGCTTGGGTCGAATTTCTAATAATATACTAGATACAATTACTCGAAAGGTGAGTAATAAATACATTACCATGATTTCTATCTGTGTGGCCGTATTCTCCTTGTAGTTGACACTACGTAATACTCCTCGCTATCGCTCAGAGTATTGCTACGCATCAACTACATGGAGAATACGGGCACTCAGATCGATATCATGGAAATATTGCATATTTAAGCAGAACTGTCTTTAGAAATGTATTTTGAACCACTACGCCACAAGTTTGGATGCGTAGTAATCGTCACGAGGCGTAGCTGAGTGATGATACGGAGCATCCAAACGAGTGAGCGTAGTGGTTCAAAATATGTTTCGAAAGCGGTTCTGTTTTTATCTCACCCCCAACACGGACCTTACAGGTGATTTTAAGCAATAATATAATCATGTATTGAATTGTTCAAACAATGGCACCGGAACTATTGTTGCTGCAGCTGCAGTTCAGACAATGGCGCCAGAACTATTTTCTTTTCCGCGACGTTCATTTGTCGCACCATGCATAGATTCTCCGCCACTGCAATGGCAGAGAATTGACACTCTATGTAGGTGAGCGTGGCGTATTTTATTTCAACGTTAACTCAATGGCACAACCTGTACCAGGGGTGGGATAAATACCTGTAAATCCAGGGTTATGTGGGCTGTTATGTGTGTATTCATACAGGGAGATGGAGAAGGGATGTATCTGTAATCTTTTCCATCCAGGGTTGTGTGGTGAAGGCTTCGTATGTGTAAGGGGGGGGGGGAGGGCTGAAGGGTAAGTAATAATAGCATGTATCTCTATACCCCCAGGGTTGTTGAGTGTGATGTGCGTATACATGGGGAGGGGGAGGGGGTAAGGAAGTAAGGGGTGTGGCTTTATACCTGTACATCCAGTGTTGTGGAGTATGTTGTGTGTACGTATATGGAGGGGTACAGGGTGATATGGTAAGGGGTGGGGGTGTGCCTCTACATCTCCAGGGCTGTTGAGTGTGATATGTGTATACATAGGGGGGTGAGGAGGTAAGGCGTGAGGGTGTTGGTGAGTGAGGGGGTGGGGTAGAGTAAGCAGGACCGACAGATCAATACTGAAACAAAACAACGCCTCCCGGCAGTGGGAGATGCCATATCGCACCGCTGACACCAAACCTAGACTACTGTCAGCAGTATGAGCAACAACAAAATAACAACCACTAAGACCAAACCATGTAGACTACTCAACAATCAGCAGTATGACCACCAACAAAATAGTAGAGAACTCCACAATTACAAGTATGAGCATCATTAAACAACAACCAGAGACACCGAACCACGTAGAGAACTCAACTATTACAAGTATGACCACCAACAACCAACAACCACCGACACCGAACCACGTAGAGAACTCCACTATCACCAGTATGGCCACCAACAACCAACAACCACAGACACCGAACCACGTAGAGAACTCCACTATCACCAGTATGGTCACCAACAACCAACAACCACAGACACCGAACAACGTAGAGAACTCAACAATCACCAGTATGAGCATCAACAAAACAACAACCACCGACACTGAACCACGTAGAGAACTCAACAATCACCAGTATGAGCATCAACAAAACAACAACCACCGACACTGAACCACGTAGAGAACTCAACAATCACCAGTATGAGCATCAACAAAACAACAACCACCGACACTGAACCACGTAGAGAACTCAACAATCAGCAGTATGAGCACCAACAAACAAGAACCACAGACAAAACAATTGACACCAAACCACACTGCTCTGCTAGAGCCAAGAAGACTATTCAACCACTATCACACTACCACAAAAGCACCACCAAGCTATAAACCTCCATTAAATCAACACCAAACTATAAACATCCTCGGGTAAAAAACAACACCAAACAATCTCCACAAAAAAGTCACCAAACTATAATCCTCCACAAAATCAACAACAAATAACCTCAACAAAATCAACACCGAACAACTGCCACAAGATCAACACTAAACAAGCCCTACAAAATCAACACCAAACAACCTCCACAAAATCAACACCGAACAACCTCCACAAAATCAACACCGAACAACCTCCACAAATTCAACACTGAACTACCTCCTCAAAATCAAAACCAAACAACCTTGACTTAAATAACACTAGACAACATCCGCTAAAACAAAACCGAAAAACCACAACAAAAACAACACCAAACAAGCTCCACAAAATGAACACCAAACAACCTCAAGAAATAAACAACGAACAACCTCAACAAAATGAACACCAAACAAGCTCCACGAAATCAACACCGAACAACCTCCACATAATCAACACCGAACAACCTCAACAAAAACAACACCGAACAACATCCTCTAAAACAACGCTGAACAACCTTCACTAACATGAAACCGACAAATCTCCACTAAAAGAACACCGAACAACCTCCTCTATAACCAATAGGAATCATCACTACAGCCACACTACCACAACTCAGACCACCACTTCCACCTGTGTTACCATCTACCATCACTAGCCCCACTACGGTAGTGGGTTTGTATAGAGTAGGGAGATGGTACCCCTGGGACTTAACCCCTCATTAGATTTTCTACTAAGTACTACAACGAGTGCTGCTGCTGCTGATAGGATCACCAACAATACCACACCTCGTACCACTCTAGACGCCTGCTACTGCAGAGGAAACCTATGAAAGTTTACAGACAGACCTTTTATTATCCATCGTATACAAAGCCCCCATTGAAAATGTATGGGGACACAGTAAACCATATAAAACCTGTCAGATACCATAACTGTGGTATACGGATTCAAACCTGTGGTATACGGTCTCAAAACCATGGGATACGGGAAAAATAGTCCATTTGTGGTATAGAGCAAAGAAATAGTCCCTATTGTTGTACCTTTTAATATGGCATAAACTGGGTTTAAATTGTTGGAGAAGATGGATAATAAATACAACAAACGATGGTTTTGTGGACAGGCGGCTCTGTAAACCACTCGAGGTTGACGTCGTAATACACTCGCTGGTGCTCGTGTATTACTAGGCATCAACCTCTCATGGTTTACGACTGCCGGTCCATAAAACGATTGATTATTGTCTATGTATCTCATCCAGTTTGAATCGCGTAGCAATTCACACGGTGAAGCCACATGCATTATGTAGCGATTCAAATGAGATGGGATCAAGCTCTGACCCTAAACTTGAATAGGTTTCTGAATTTATCTAACCCTTCACATTGACTAATGGGCTAACCTTCGTGACATTATCCCCCATTGAATATCTTTCCGAAATACTCAATGGGCGTTGGATATGAGATCCCAATGTTAAGTCTATTGGAAAGAAATACCAGGGGTGAGATCATTTAGCGAAACGCATTCAGCTCATTGAGTAGAGTAGTACCCCGACAAAGGGCTCACCCTCAGTCCCAAACAAATTTTGGGGACTGTTTTGTAGTAGTGAATGGTGCGTAGTGAGAACCTTGTACAGAATACCACTTAGAGAGTGTGAGATCTTATGAGAGGGGTGCGTAGTGAGAACCTTGTACAGAATACCACTTAGAGAGGGTGAGATCTTATGAGAGGAGTGCCTAGTGAGAACCTTGTACAGAATACCACTTAGAGAGTGTGAGATCTTATGAGAGGGGTGCGTAGTGAGAACCTTGTACAGAATACCACTTAGAGAGGGTGAGATCTTATGAGAGGAGTGCCTAGTGAGAACCTTGTACAGAATACCACTTAGAGAGTCTGAGATCTTATGAGAGGGGTGTGTAGTGAGAACCTTGTACAGAATACCACTTAGAGAGTGTGAGATCTTATGAGAGGGGTGCTTAGTGAGAACCTTGTACAGAATACCACTTAGAGAGTGTGAAATCTTATGAGAGGGGTGCGTAGTGAGAACCTTGTACAGAATACCACTTAGAGAGTGTGAGATCTTATGAGAGGGTTGCGTAGTGAGAACCTTGTACAGAATACCACTTAGAGACTGTGAGATCTGATGAGAGGGGTGCGTAGTGAGAACCTTGTACAGAATACCACTTTGAGAGTGTTTGATCTTATGAGGGGGGTGCGTAGGGAGAACCTTGTACAGAATACCACTTAGAGAGTGTGAGATCTTATGAGAGGGGTGCATAGTGAGAACCTTGTACAGAATACCACTTAGAGAGTGTGAGATCTTATGAGAGGGGTGCTTAGTGAGAACCTTGTACAGAATACCACTTAGAGACTGTGAGATCTGATGAGAGGGGTGCGTAGTGAGAACCTTGTACAGAATACCACTTTGAGAGTGTTTGATCTTATGAGGGGGGTGCGTAGGGAGAACCTTGTACAGAATACCACTTAGAGAGTGTGAGATCTTATGAGAGGGGTGCATAGTGAGAACCTTGTACAGAATACCACTTAGAGAGTGTGAGATCTTATGAGAGGGGTGCGCGACTGCGTGGTACCTGGCCATACCCCGCCTCCCCTGCAGTCTCCCTGAAAGCATGGCTTCCCCCCGCCACACCCACTGCATCTGCCCCCCACTCTCACCTCCACACGATCTGACGCCGTTTATCTTTTATCACCGTCCTAGTTTTTAACCTCGCTGTTATTGTCCTTTCCTTCATCGTTATGACTTCTGTTTTAACCTGTTTCTTTTTGAAATTCCATTCCGGTGACCTCAAAATGCCGATCAAAGCAGTGAATGGGAGGATGAGAGTTGGCAGGGCCCTGTAGGGGTGTGGGGGTGAGGGGGTGGTGAGGGGGTGGTGAGGGGGTGGTGAGGGGGTGGTGAGGGGGGGAGAGGGAGGAGAGGGGGTTGGTGAGGGGGAGGGGAGAGAGGGGGAGGTGGGGATGACCTTGAGAAAGGCCTTGGTGGGAAGCCAGCAGGATTTAACAGAGCGAGGGGGGGATGGGCAGGTAAGACACTATGGAACATTAGGGGTTAATGTACGGCAAGCACAATGGCTGGTCTACACTCTCCCAGCACATCTTTCCCGGCGCTAGCGCTTACTAATCTCTGCCTCAACCCCAGAGGAGGTGTGAAGCGCAGCGCCCCCTATAGTGACTTGGGTCATATATATGATCGCGGCTGCCTCACAGTGCCACTTTCAAACATGCCAGCAAGAGGGAAGGAGCTCTGAGAAGAGCCCACACCAAAACATGCAAAATGCAAATAGCTCTTGTGTCATGAATAATAGGCCGATTTTGATAAACAAATCATTGTTAAAAACCTAAGACATGGGCCTATTTAGTGATACACATGTCATATACCTGTGCTATGGCTAAGGATTCCTGTCGTAGGTTGAACATTGGAATTTGTGAAAAAAAAGGTTGTATTCCACGACACAAAACAGGCACAAAACATGGAGCTCTATTGAGCTCTATTGTGGTTTGGAGTACATTAGATTTCACTCTATCAATATCTGAAAAGATTTTGGATAAAGCTCTAATAGTTTGTATGTAATAGCTTTTACCAGTTAGCCTATTTTAGCAGAGGAATCCGCATTCAGCTGTCATTTGAGACCATGCCAAAACGATAGGGGGCGCTACGCTTCACACCTCCTCTGCCTCAACCCAATGCTGGTTCCCTGGGTATCCAAGGTTAGACATGGGAAACCAGCCAACATTTCAGAGGTAACAGGGTAACTGTACAAAGTCATGAGACTCAATCAGCTGATATTCTATGAGTTGAGAAATACTTTAATTATTAAATGAGCTTCACAGACAAACCAGCTGTTTTCTTTTTCAGCTTTAAATACTGTATAATATGAAACTGAAGTCCAAAACACAGAATCAGCATACCTGTACAAGAAAAATATTAAAGCTAGATGTAGGGCCTTATTGCGCACTTGATCATTTACTTCCTTGAATTACATATGTTACTTATCGTTACTGTAAAACAGGAAACCATACCAAACTACTCATAACCTGTCAACGCCAAGACATGTCAGATGCTGGACCTGGCTCTGTACGCTGAATACTGGACGATCAGTAATAACCAGCTGCATATTACATCTCATCTCATCTCATTGTACTGATAAATACCTGATTATTATTATTATTTTTTTTTTTTTTTTTTTTTTTTTTTATTGTGGAGAATATTTTATTTTCAACTTGTTTCTACAGATTTTCGAAAATACATGTGTCACATCTCACCCATGGAATATTATTTCTTCTCCCCATTTTTTTTCAATTATTTTATTTTCATACAGGACAAAACATAACAAGACAATATGACAGACACATCAAAACAGTATTTGCAGTTAGTTCTGCCTACCCCCCAAAGGTCCACACTCCCCCCTATTGGACTGTCTCCCACAGTTGAGCTAAATACTTAAATTTATGCATGCGACCTTCCTTCATAAATACCTGATTATTGTTCACAACTCTGGACTAACAGAGTCGATTGTGTCTGTGTAAAACTGGAACCTGTATATTTGTTATACAACGACCTTGTGCGGCATATAAAACCTGCTACGATAGCAGACTGCCAATGTAACTTACTGAAATAAAAAAAATAATTAAAAAAAAATCCACAGTTGACTAGAGTGCCCGGTCGAATGAGCACATGTATGTCATGTTGACAAACAAAACCCAGCAACACATGAAGTTCTTCCAACTGAAGAAAGTAATCCCTAAGACTATGTTTGGCTTGACATAATGAATATCAGTGCATACTATTTACCATTCAAATATATGCATTTCTATTTACAAGTAAAACACAAAATACCCCTCAAAGT
The DNA here is from genome assembly GCA_950022655.1 of Alentia gelatinosa. Taxonomy (NCBI): domain Eukaryota; kingdom Metazoa; phylum Annelida; class Polychaeta; order Phyllodocida; family Polynoidae; genus Alentia; species Alentia gelatinosa. The sequence goes on along the minus strand of OX465584.1, from coordinate 65,400,016 downwards.
GTTCAGAATCTAGGATATATGAAAAAATAGCGGATGGGATAGATTTTGTCCTAAACAGGCAGGTCGGTGCAGAGATACAAGTGGCCACAGGAAGTGAAGCACAGGATCTATGCTTTGAGAGTCCCTTGTATACTATACGACCTGTGCAATGGACAGTATACTATATGACTTATACAATGCCTGGTACACTAAGTAAAATTAAAGTACTGCCTCCAGTACTCACATACTTATTGATTTCCATTGTTCTAGCCATGTGATATCATAACCCCATAGCTCCCAGATATTCCCAAGATCATTGTAAAATAATATTTAACAATGTACTGTATAATCATGATCTTTAAATGATTTTTGATGTTTCCTTTTTACTTTTTATAATGGTCATCATTGTTTGTTGGCGTTACTCAATAATATATAAAAAACAAAACAAAGAAGAATTTCCACGCCTGTGGGGGTTACACTAAAATCCGTCACCCCAATCAGGGTTCAAAAAGGTTTTTACGGCATGGGGGGGGAGGGTCAATTTTCGCAAACGTTACTTCATATTATCCAGCATGTGATGTTATTGTGAAGTGATTAAGCCCGTTTTACTATACTGCCCCAGCTGGCTCGTCCGGCCCGCGTAGCCTCACCTTCCGCCTCCAGCCCCCTCCCGTGCCTCCCTCTCTCCACTCACTCATCAAACTTGCATGGCTGGTCGGCTGCGACGCAGGGGAAAACGCGCGGGAACGGTTGGCGGGACGGAGGCGCCAATCGCCGCATTACGGGCCGAAAACGAGTCCGAAAAGTCGTCTGCCAAAAACAAGGCCAAAATGTCGTCTGCCGAACACAATGCTGAAACGTCGTCTGCTGAAAAACAAGGCCAAAAATCTGCCCAAAAACAACCTAATAATGTCGTCTGCTGAAAACAATGCCGAAATGTCGTCTGCCGAAAACACCGTCGAAATGTCTTCTGCCGAAGTAACCCAAAATGTTATCTACCAAAAACAACACCAAATTGTTCTCTGCCAAAAACAACACCAAAATGTTATCTCCCCAAAACAATGCAAAAATGTAGTCTGCTAAAAGGACCGCCGAAATGCTGTCTCCCCAAAACAATGCTGAAAAATTGTCTGCCAAAAACAACCTCAAAATGATGTCTACCGAAAGCAACTTAAAAATGTTGTCTGCAGAAAAACAATGCCGAAAATATATCTGCTAAAAATACTGCTGAAAGTTATCACTGCCAAAATGTTGCCTGCCAAAACCAATGCAAAATGTTATCTGCCGAATACAAGACCGGAATGTAGTCTGCCGAGAACACCACCAAAATGATGACTGCCGAAAAAAATGTTGAAATGTCATCTGCCGAAACTAACCAAAAATGTCGTCTGCCAAAAACAACACCGAAATGTCATCTGCCGAAATATCTTCCACTGAAAACAATGCCAAAATGATGTCTGCTGAAAACAACAAACAATGTCGTCCGTTCGGCCACAGTGACAGAACAGGAAAGGGGAGGAGGGTAGAGTAGGGAAGGAAAAGACAGGTGAAGGGCAGGAAAGGGGAGAAAAGGGAAGGGCATGGAGGGGAAGTGTAGGACAGAGAGGGGCAGGACAGGGAAGAGCAGGGATGAGCAAGCCAGGGAGGAAATGATGGGCAAGAGGAGCCTGAAGGGGCAGGAGAGACAGGGCGGGTAGGGTAAAGCAGGGCACACTGCGCGAAAACCACCAGTTTATATATGTATACACCCGGCGTATGTAGGTATGATTGTGCATATACAAGGTAGTCCTATTTTCCGTTGTGTATACACCTCATCTATAGTCGTGTAAAATATATACGAACCGCATATATACATGTCCCGCACACAATATTTCTCTTCATATACGCTTTGCTGCAAATACAGCCATTACGCTGACGTATAGAAGAGGAAACGTGTCAATATACAGCCGATACATGCACTTAAGCAATGGCGTATATATGAATAAACTGGTGTTTTTTGCGCAGTGGCAGGCAGGGGAATGGTAGGGAAAAGCATGATTGGGAATGGCAGGGAAGGGCAGAGCAGAGAAGGAAAGGGCATGGAAGGGGAAGTGTAGGGAAGGGCAGAACAGAGCAGGAAAGGATAGGGAGGGGGAGGACTGGGAAGGAAAAGACGTGGCAGGGAAAAGCAGGGCAGGGAACGTAAAGGAAGGGAAGGGGAGGTAAGGGCAGGGAATATCAGGACAGGAAAGGGCATGAAGGGGCAGGGAAAGAGAGGGAAGGACAGGATAGGGTAGGACGGGGAATGAAGTCTAATAGAACTTATTGAACGTTAATCTACCCTAACAAAAAACAAACAAGCAAAGACAGGGAAGGACAGGTTATGAAATAGCAGAGATAGGCAGGTAAGGACAGGGAAGGGCAGCAAGGACAGGGCATGAAAGGGAAGGGCAGGAAAAGGCAGGATAGGGAAAAACAGGGAAGGACAGGTTCAAGAGGGACAGGGAGAGACAGGGAGGAACAGGGAAGGGAAAGGTAGGGAAGGGCAGAGAAGAATAGAGGGAAACTATGTTCCGGTGGGAATAAGTCAAAGTTACGAGGAAAGGCTTGGAAAAATTACTGCCCAAGGCGTAACCGCGGGCAGTAATTTTTCCAAGCCTTACCGAGTTACTTTGACTTATTTCCACTGGTACGTGGTTTCCCTATTCCTATATACCTTCAATTGTCGGCTAATATCGTTAAAAACCGAATGTCTCTGAACGTCAACCTGGGCAGTAAACGTCAACCTGGGCAGTAAACGTCAACCTGGGCAGTAATTTCAACCTGGGCAGTAAACAAAAGTTATTCCACCCCCAGCAGCGTTAAGTAATCATAGGTTGTTCGCTCATAGGTATATAGGAATAGGAATGGGCGGGGTAGGACAGGGAAGGGAAGGTCGGGGAAACGTCTGCCGAGAAGGGATAAGCTGGTTTATGGAGAAGATGGACCGGTGGAATAATGCGACAAGAAACATTCATTTAGGATTCACAAACAAACCACGGACAATGACTTGCGCCCTAAAGGACCTTCTCGGCTTCCAGTTCGTATGACAGCCCCCTTCCCATAATGCCCCTCTCCGTTCTCCCGGTAACCATGGCGATGAAAACCATCGGCAGTTTCGCATCACCTTTCACATCTGTATAAAAGACACACATCATCCGCCTACCCCTGTTTGACAGTGTGCATGGCCATGGTGGGTAACAGGTATAATTAACGCGTATAATTAATAACGTATCACCCTCTCACACAATAACCCAGGCGGGTATCGATTTGACATCGCCATATTGGCCGGCCCGCTCCCACAGGCAGGCCCTGGCTCCTTTCCTTCTCTGTTTGAATTGCTCCAATCAATAAAATCGATATCTGCCTCTTTGAGGGCGGCGAGAGAGGAGGAGGAGGAGGGGCTCCGAAAGGGGGCGCTGAAAAGGGCGGTTTGAAAGGCTTACTGCGCATGCCCCAGCGACCCGTTTGTCTTAATGAAGATAAGCCCAGCGCGCAAGCTCCAATAAACAAGCGCTTCTTTGCAAATTAGTGCTGTGGTAGTTTTGTTTATGTTTTGTTTTATTTTTAGATTTGTCTCAGGGGGGGGGGGGTGCGTTAATGAGTGGATGATGAATGAGTGGTTGTTATGAAACACCCCCCTGCTGGTGGCATGCATTGACTGATAGCCCTTCTGTCAGAAACTGGTTTAAGAGGGAAGGGGGTGAGATATTACTGCAGTATTGGGCGCCACTCAGAATGGCCAAATCCATCATTTTAACATCATGTCCCTTCTCCAACTTGCCTCAGTATACTGGTAAGAAAGGTTGGTTCTGTCTGGCAGAAGCAATTTTCTAAATGGCAAACGATGTGATGGATATAATGGAAAGCCCTTTGCATGTTAGTAAGAATAAATAGCCTTACAGTGTATCACAACAAAGCGTATTGTCCCTTGTCTTGAAAATCTCCATACATATTCAAGGTGTAGAATCCATTTTATCCTACCCCTAATAAAAAAAAACATAGGTTTAACATTGACTCAGTGTATTTGACGGAGCGTTGGATAAAGTGTTATTTATGCAGTGAAGTGAATAATAAAATGCACCAATCAGGGACAAGGTAATGAAAGTAGATCCGGCAGCATTGATAAACACGGCCATCCTCCGATGAGTGTCAACACGCTACTAACATGGATAATTACAAAGTTTTCTCTGTATATCTGTGAGATGAGGTAGGATGAATACGAAACCAAAATCGAGTTAGCCTTGTCAATGTTCATACCACTCTGGTCAGGTCTGCTACTCACTACACTCGGCTAACGCCTCGTGTAGTAATACACAACCTGTCCATTGTGGCATAAACATTGAAAAGGCTAACTCTTGTTTGGTTTCTACTAATTATGTATGAAGAGCGACAAATGCTGGTAGTTGGGTGATTTCTGAACTCTATTGATTTTTGCAAATAACTCTGTACAATATAAGTTTCATTTATCAGCAAATAAAAAATGCAAAAAAAAAGGCATGTCACCATGTTAACTTCTATGAGAAGGCCATCTGAAAAGATAAGTGCTTAACTATTGGTGTCTATGGAAACTGCAGTATTTTGACTTTGTTGCTAGATGACACTGATGTTCTATTGCTTAAAATGCTAAAAAAATGCTATGTCACCGTGCTAACTTCTATGGGAAGGCCATCTGATGTATTGGTGTCTATGAGAAACTGTAATATTTTCATGGAACCAGATGAGAGCATCTGTGTAAAATTTAGTTCTGAGTGTAGGTATAGAGGGCACTGCGATACCTACCAGCTTTTGTCTTTAAACCTCTTTTTGGACGAGAACATTGCACCCACCAATCTCCACCGTTCAGTTTAATTCTGATAAATATGACTGAAACATCTGACTGGTATTCTAAGCACTTTTCTCCAACTTCGATGGAAATTGAAAATGTAGAGAGACACTGGCCGATCTTTGTACCGATTTGTAGTATTTCTTGGCACTACCGACCGATAGATTCGATCCGGGTTGATTTCGGGGTTGATATTTTGTGTTGTTGGTCCTGAAGTCGGTCAAAGAGGTGTTACAGAAAGTCGGTCGGCAGGAGGATAACCAAGGTCCCCTATATCTGTGTTCATGAAAATTTCCCTTGACTCTGTACATGACAACCCATTCATGACAACCCCATACATGACAACCCATACATGACAACCCATATTACAACCCCATACATGACAACCCCATATATGACAACCCATACATGACAACCCCATACATGACAACCCCATACATGACAACCCCATACATGACAACCCCATACATGACAACCCCATACATGACAACCCATACATGACAACTCATACATGAAAACCCCATATACATGACAACCCCATACATGACAACCCCATACATGACAACCCATACATGACAGCCCATACTTTACAACCCCATATATGACAACCCATACATGACAACCCCATACATGACAACCCATACATGACAACCCATACATGGCAACCCATACATGACAACCCATACATGACAACCCATACATGACAACCCATACATGACAACCCAAACATGACAACCCCATACATGACAACCCCATACATGACAACCCCATACATGACAACCCCATATGCGACAATCCCATATGCGACAATCCAATACATGATAAGCCCATACATGACAACCTCATACGTAACAACCTCATAATGACACCCCATAATTACACCCCATACATGACAATCCCATAATGACCCCCTATACATGACAATCCAAACATGACAACCCTGTAAAAAATAATACATTACAACCCCATACATGTCAGCCAAATACAACCCCATACATGACATCTCCATAAATAGACAATATTGACTAGTTTTGAGACATACGGCCGTATGCTCCGAGGAACTGTCGCGTAATGTCAATAAGAATATCAAATCAGATGCGAAGATTTTGTGTAGAATGACTCCAAGGAAACCAATTAATACATTTTTTCACAATTTTTTTTTATTGAAGTATGTGTGCACAATTTTTCATATGCACTACATTTCCCCATACGCTGTAGCATGAACGATATCCGTTTGCAACCAGGAGCATACATATAACATATCCATATGCTTCATGTATCAATATACACGCTGCCCATGTCTTATATATGGACACTTTGCATTAGGTGGACAATAAATACACAATATTACCATGATTTGGATCTGAGTGGCCGTATTCTCCGCGTAGTTGACGCGTAGTAATACTCCGAGCGATAGCGAGGAGTATTGCGTAGGGTCAACTACAAGGAGAATACGGCCACACAGATCGAAATCATGGTAATGTTGTATTTATTACTCACTTATTTTTTAGATTTAAGCAATAAATATGATCTTTAGAAAACTTTTCAACATAGTTAAGAAGGGACTACTTTCATCTCAATGGGACTACTTTCATCTAAATAATCCGTATTCTCCTAGGAGATTCCGGAGGTCTGTATTCTACTCAGTAGCGATCTGTAATCTTCATAGTCTTAGTATGGAGACTCCGTATTAGGTGGGTAATAAATGGTAATGTAAACATTATAAATAAGTGATATGACATGCGGACTGACCTTCGGTGAAGACGACTTCACAGTCACTACGTACGCTCCGTGCGTGGATGACAGCTGCTGCCCTCTAGCGGCTAGATATCCCGGAGATCACCTTTAGGTGGTGTCGCGCGCGTGTGGTCCATACAGGTGTTTGAGACGCTCCAGGGCACGCATGCGTATACACACCACTCACACACTGGTCCCTGTGCCGTGCTGTGCGGGTACCACAGGCGTGGGGTGGGTGTGCAGTGAGGGGTGTTCGAGTCCTACCCTCAGCTCACCACTGTAGACCGGGTTATGCTCTATGGGGCCCGTATCACGCTGGTTGGGTTGTGATGGCGGACGAGCCTTCTGATGGTGTGAGTGAAGATGTGAACGTACCCGATTAGCGGTACCTCCAGTAGGGGTATGCCTCCCGCCGCCCGCTGCCAGGCAATCTCCAGTAGATCCTCCAGGGCTGGCACACACCACAAGGCACGGACCCGCCTTCCCGCCCTGTCTGTACAATCAAATCGCGGCAGACGACAATGCTCGGCGCTCCTCCTCACAGCGACTCCCGCGCGCCCTGCTCTCTGCAGAACTCTCCCGCCACGACGAACGCTCCTCCTGCAGCCTCCAGGGCCGGGTACTGCTGCCACCTACCGGCCGGGCGGGCAGTGAGGAACCGGGGAGGACTGGAGGAAGGAGGGGGTGTTACTGTGTGACTGTGAGATGGGAGGGGGTGTTACTGTGTGACTGTGAGATGGGAGGGGGTGTTACTGTGTGACTGTGAGAGGGGAGGGGGTGTTACTGTGTGACTGTGAGAGGGGAGGGGGTGTTACTGTGTGACTGTGAGATGGGAGGGGGTGTTACTGTGTGACTGTGAGATGGGAGGGGGTGTGACTGTGTGACTGTGAGATGGGAGGGGGTGTTACTGTGTGACTGTGAGATGGGAGGGGGTGTTACTGTGTGACTGTGAGATGGGAGGGGGTGTAATTGTGTGACTGTGAGATGGGAGGGGGTGTTACTGTGTGACTGTGAGATGGGAGGGGGTGTTACTGTGTGACTGTGAGATGGGAGGGGGTGTTACTGTGTGACTGTGAGATGGGAGGGGGTGTTACTGTGTGACTGTGAGATGGGAGGGGGTGTAAGTGTGTGACTGTGAGATGGGAGGGGGTGTTACTGTGTGACTGTGAGATGGGGGGGAGGGGGTGTTACTATGTGACTGTAAGATGGGAGGGGAGGGGGTGTTACTGTGTGACTGTGAGATGGGAGGGGAGGGGGTGTTACTGTGTGACTGTGAGATGGGAGGGGAGGGGGTGTTACTGTGTGACTGTAAGATGGGAGGGGAGGGGGTGTTACTGTGTGACTGTGAGATGGGAGGGGAGGGGGTGTTACTGTGTGACTGTGAGATGGGGGGGAGGGGGTGTTACTATGTGACTGTAAGATGGGAGGGGAGGGGGTGTTACTGTGTGACTGTGAGATGGGAGGGGAGGGGGTGTTACTGTGTGACTGTGAGATGGGAGGGGGTGTTACTGTGTGACTGTGAGAGGGGAGGGGGTGTTACTGTGTGACTGTGAGATGGGAGGGGGTGTTACTGTGTGACTGTGAGATGGGAGGGGGTGTTACTGTGTGACTGTGAGATGGGAGGGGAGGGGGTGTTACTGTGTGACTGTGAGATGGGAGGGGAGGGGGTGTTACTGTGTGACTGTGAGATGGGGGGGAGGGGGTGTTACTATGTGACTGTAAGATGGGAGGGGAGGGGGTGTTACTGTGTGACTGTGAGATGGGAGGGGAGGGGGTGTTACTGTGTGACTGTGAGATGGGAGGGGGTGTTACTGTGTGACTGTGAGATGGGAGGGGGTGTTACTGTGTGACTGTGAGAGGGGAGGGGGTGTTACTGTGTGACTGTGAGATGGGAGGGGGTGTTACTGTGTGACTGTGAGATGGGAGGGGGTGTTACTGTGTGACTGTGAGATGGGAGGGGGTGTTACTGTGTGACTGTGAGATGGGAGGGGAGGGGGTGTTACTGTGTGACTGTAAGATGGGAGGGGAGGGGGTGTTACTGTGTGACTGTGAGATGGGAGGGGAGGGGGTGTTACTGTGTGACTGTGAGATGGGAGGGGAGGGGGTGTTACTGTGTGACTGTAAGATGGGAGGGGAGGGGGTGTTACTGTGTGACTGTGAGATGGGAGGGGAGGGGGTGTTACTGTGTGACTGTGAGATGGGGAGGAGGGGGTGTTACTATGTGACTGTAAGATGGGAGGGGAGGGGGTGTTACTGTGTGACTGTGAGATGGGAGGGGAGGGGGTGTTACTGTGTGACTGTGAGATGGGAGGGGGTGTTACTGTGTGACTGTGAGATGGGAGGGGGTGTTACTGTGTGACTGTGAGATGGGAGGGGGTGTTACTGTGTGACTGTGTGATGGGAGGGGAGGGGGTGTTACTGTGTGACTGTGAGATGGGAGGGGGTGTTACTGTGTGACTGTGAGATGGGAGGGGGTGTTACTGTGTGACTGTGAGATGGGAGGGGGTGTTACTGTGTGACTGTGAGATGGGAGGGGGTGTTACTGTGTGACTGTGAGATGGGAGGGGGTGTTACTGTGTGACTGTGTGATGGGAGGGGAGGGGGTGTTACTGTGTGACTGTGAGATGGGAGGGGGTGTTACTGTGTTACTGTAAGATGGGAGGGGGTGTTACTGTGTGACTGTGTGATGGGAGGGGAGGGGGTGTTACTGTGTGACTGTGAGATGGGAGGCGGTGTTACTGTGTGACTGTGAGATGGGAGGGGGTGTTACTGTGTGACTGTGAGATGGGAGGGGGTGTTACTGTGTGACTGTGTGATGGGAGGGGAGTGGGTGTTACTGTGTGACTGTGAGATGGGAGGGGGTGTTACTGTGTGACTGTGAGATGGGAGGGGGTGTTACTGTGTGACTGTGTGATGGGAGGGGAGGGGGTGTTACTGTGTGACTGTGAGAGGGGAGGGGGTGTTACTGTGTGACTGTGAGATGGGACGGGGTGTTACTGTGTGACTGTGAGTGGGGAGGGGGTGTTACTGTGAGGAGGGAGGGGAGGGGGTGTTACTGTGTGACTGTGAGATGGGAGGGGGTGTTACTGTGAGGTGGGAGGGGAGGGGGTGTTACTGTGTGACTGTGAGATGGGAGGGGAGGGGGTGTTACTGTGTGACTGTGAGATTTTTTTTTTTTTTTTTTTTTTATTCAATGAAAAGGTTTCACGACGTACAAAGTTCACCATCCAGGGGTGTTCTTCCACTTTGGAGTCACATATACACAAGATACGGACATAACAGGACAACGATAGTGACAGTACAAACAAGATCATCACAGGACCATACAATTAAAGTTAAAGTTAAAGTTAAGCGATTTAGTTCTTATGAACTTTCTATTCTGTATATCTCGTGATATTTTTTTTTTAAATTAAGTTTCATCAAGTATATCCATTGACATCATTACTTCTTTAAGATTAGCTTTAAAGGCATCTCCATACGGCTTTTGCTGTTGTTGGACCGGAAGACGATCCCAGTACTTGCATCCCACGTACAGAGGCGAGTTTTTGAATCGTTCAGTTCTTGGTTTTTGGAGTTTAATTTTAATCTTCTCTTCACTTCTAGTTCTCTTTGTCTTGCTATCATACACATGTTGCTCTTCATTTGTCCACCATTTTATCAGATTCAGTAAGTGATTCACACGTCTCATATGTAGTGGTCTTATTTTACAGAGAGAATATAAATCATAATTACTAATATCCTTGGCATTTCTCCCTATCGCAGTGCGTAATGCTTTATTTACTAGGGTTTGGAGTTTTTGTTTCTTATCCTTAGTCATCAATGTTTGCACATGATCAGCATACTCAATCAAAGGCAGTAACATATGTTTCACCAGCTTTATACTCGCTTCTGTGTTTAGTAGATATCGTACTTTCCTAAATTTAAAAAGTTTCTGGTTAAAGTCTTTAATCATCCTTTTATATTGGTCATTAAACGTCAGACAGTTGTCTATTACTAGTCCTAGATACCTATACTTACTTACAGCTTTAATGGTATTTTCTCCTATTTCTATATCCATTTGTTTATCTAATCCTCGTATATTACCAAACCACATGATCTTTGTTTTCCCATAGTTTAATCGAATTTTGTTCTTAACTGTCCATTGATAGACTAATTCCAGGCTATTCCGTTGAAGTAGAGTAACCTGTTCCTGAGTATCACCAAAGGTAAGGAGAGCAATATCGTCAGCATAGAGGATCGGCAGTGAGCTATAAGGAATATCAACTATATCATTAATAAATATCAAAAATAATAAAGGGCCAAGTACTGACCCTTGAGGAACACCACATTTTGTACACATAAAGTCCGAAATTACATCACCTAGCTTAAGATTTACTTCCCGATTCCTTAAATAACTCTGTACTAGTCGAAGAGTATTATTGTTAAAATTATATTCAAATAGTTTATTTATAAGTAAATTGTGATTTACCGAATCAAATGCCTTTCGAAAGTCTAAAAAAGCTATTGATACTATCTTCTTTCTATCTAGGGCACTTGTTAGTGCTGTTATCACTGAGAAAATTGCTTGTGCCGTAGACCTTCCAGGTAAAAATCCAAATTGTTTGTCAGATATTATTTTTAGTTTCGTAAAGTTATCAAGTAGACGTTTATGAATAATTTTTTCAAAAATTTTGGACATCAAATTTAGAACAGTAATAGGCCGCCAATTTGTAAACATTGATAGGTCCCCTTCCTTGGGAATTGGTGTTATTGTCCCCTTTTTCAATACATCTGGAAATAAGCCGGTCTTAAAACAATCATTTATCATGTCTACAATAATATCTGGATTTCTTAGTAATATTCGTTTCAATAGGTACCCATTTACTTTGACCATGCCAGTGCTTTTATTGTTGTCTAACCCTTTTACGGTTTTTACCACTTCATCCACATTTGTCTGCTCCAAAATAAGGTCCAGATCGTCTTGGGTACCACCATAGTCTTCATCTTCTTCTTCCTCACTTGGTCTTGGTGGATCATCTTGATGTGGATTGTCCCTTCCGATATTGATAAAATATTTGTTTAAATCATTGCACTTATCTTTTAGAATTTCGCCCTTTTTTATTGGAAAATTTGATTTCAGCTGATTGTCATTTATCCAGATTTTATTTATTTCTCTCCAGAATTTTTTCGGGCTATTTTTGTGGATTCTTAGGTTCTCATGAACTCTTTTTGCTTTCGTTTGTCTTAGTCCAAGACTAATTTCTCTACCTAATCTTCGTGCTCTTCTGAGTCTTGGTCTCCTAATAGTTGGGTCTGTACATTCTGCTAGGTCATTAAGAATTTGTTTTCGTTCTTCGATCTTCTTTGATACTAAGATACTCACTTCTTCTCCGCCTATAGATTTCATCTGCTTTGTTACTACCGGAGCTAGTTTGTCTAGGGTACTTTCGATAAATGCTAGATAAGATTCACAGTTTTCCGTTTCACTAGATTTTTTAAAACATTCTTTCGTGAAATTTTTTGTTAAACTTTCCTCGGTTAATTTTTTCTGATTTCGAAAAGATATGAACTTTCTTATAATCTTTTCTTTCAGTTTTTTTCTTATAGCATAAATGATGACATGATCAGAAACATAATAATTTAGATTACCACTTTCTAAGACAAACTTGCTATTAGTGTAAATATGATCTATTGTGCTACTTCCGGTTTTGAACAAAAAAGTTGGTTTGGTTTTTAATAGACTTAAATTATTATTAAGTAAAAAATCTCTCATGATTTTGTTTTTTGGGCAGTTAGTACTTGTACTATTGACATTTAAGTCTCCTAAAATCCATGTTTCGTGTTGTTCAAAGCGCTGATCATCTATTAATTTTTCAAGGTAATCATAACATTCTTGGACATATTTCCCAGGTGGTCTATAAACAGATATAATTAAAAGTTTTTTGTGATTAGGGTTCTCTATAGTGCACACTAAAACTTCAATTTCTTTTGTGGACATTGATAAATCAGGATATTCAATCAGGAATTGTACATGTTTGCGATTTAGATATAAAGCTACTCCACCCCCCTTCTTTTTTTCTTCATATTGTCTATCCATTCTATATATACTCATATTAGGTAGGTTTAGCATGTCAGCCGAATATTTAGTATTCAGCCAGGTCTCAGTAACTGCAATAAGGTCAATATTTCTGAAAATCAATTTAAAATCATCTAGTCTCTTATACATGCTTCTTATGTTAATCGTTACCATCTTCAATCCTTTACTTGCATTTAGTTGATCAGGATTTATGTATGACATCATGAGGTTTATAAGTCCATCGTTGCCATACGTTGTCACAATGTAGCCCTCTTAAGCTCGACATATGTCTGTGTATTTTCTGAAATAATCTTGAAATATAAACATTTAACACAATTTTATAAAACATAACTGATGTCATACATATTTGCAGTTGCTTATCGGATTGAAAAAATATTGTCAAGTAATTCATATTCAAAGATATGTCTTGTGTCTTGATTTCAGGGATAAACATTAATATCAGATACATCGTAATCCAATATATATTGAAAGTCCTGACTTCAAAAATAACAAAAGGGTGCAAACACCATTGACCATATAGCATATATATCGTCAATGGAGCCGGTATGGGATCATTAGATTCCATATCAGCATAGTTACATGTGAAAACACAGAACAAGTAACACATATTAATACATTTATCAAAAATACCCATAATAGAATAATAATTCAAAATTTAGAATAATTAGGGTGTAGTGTAGTAGCAGCGAGAAGGAACAGAGTAGTCATTTCTTATATCATTAAACTTTTGTGATTAACAACACATTTCCAAACTACATTTCAGGCTATTCTATATTAAATGATAATACTCTAAATATATACGCTTTCCTGAGAGTTATTACTGTCTTGTTTGGTTCTTATGAACACATATTTTAGTAATAGTACTTGTCTGTTGACTTAGTTATAGTCGTAGATGATTATTCATGCCCTTGACTACTCAAACAGTTTTCTCTCTTATAGTTCTTACATAGTTTCAGTTATGACGTCCATACTGGGTATTCTTGTCAATGCACATGCTTAATAGTCTTCCTATGTTTCTTTGGGATCGTTCATCTGGATGAGTTCCGTCAAATAGTTTATAATAGAGGTGTCTCGTAGGCTCGTTCCGCACATTCCGATGTATTTCACGTCCTATGTAGGGGGTGTACAGCTGATGGGTTGTGTTGATTCTAGTAATCCCCTCATTTACGGCCTTTACCACTACCTCTAGTTTATCTTGGTCCTTGTGCTTCCTTCCCATACGACGGTTCGCAACTCGTAGGTCTAGGGCATATATGGAACCGATGACGACTTCGCACATTGGATCCATGGCCGCTATTGCTAAACAGAAATCCTCATATACAGTTAAAAGTTCTTCAATCAGGATATTAGCACTTACAGGCTTGACTGAGATCCGCACAGGTCGAATTAATCGTTGGGTAATGTTATTTATACCTGCAATAGTATATATAGCTCTGTAGTTATGTCCGAGGGCCTTTACATACCTCAATTCACGCACCGCTGCATTCGTGATTTCTTGAACAGTCGCCCCTGGTATATATATAACCTTACAATCCGGTCCTCTTAGCTCGTTGATGATGGGTTGTAGATGTCGCGCCCGTGAGTCTCCAATTATCAAATAATAAGGCCAGGTGTTATTCATTTTTGTTGCATTTATATCCGGATTTAGGTACTATTCTTCAGTGGCAGGTCTTTGAGTCATGTATCCATAAATCAAGATGGCGGCTACAAGCAACTTTTCCTGTCATGCGCAATTTGTTATACCGTAGTTTCCACCTGGTGTTGAAGTTCAGCACTTGTTACCGCCTTGGGGGTTACTACCTTTAGCGCTTTACACGCTTGTTCTCTTTTTAATTCAGTTCTTATCTCCAGCAGGATTTCTCCTAGCCTATTTCTTCCTCCATATCTACCTACTTCATATTCTTTGTCCTCCATTGATTGGCCTCCTCCCCAAAATCGGTCTTTGGTCCCCTCTATTATGTTGTGTGGGGTGGTTTGTATAAGTTTTTCTCCCAGAGTTTGGTTTTGCCTGAATTTAGTTTCCACAATGTTTTTCATAATTGCTTCTCTGTTATTTATCCAGGCAAGATTTACTTCACATTGGTCCCCTATCCTTTTGCAACGCAGCGGAGACTCGTTTTGCATTACTTCTAGTAGCAGATCCGGTCTGTCATTTTGCCTACACTTTTCAGCCTGAAAACATTGTTCTGATGTTGTGTATATTACTCCATTATATTTAAGTGTCGCACGATGGAAATTACTTAAAAAGGCATCAGCCCCCCGAAACACAAGTCCAGCTTTTGTTGGCCTTATTCCTTGTTGGATTCCTGGTTCACCCGGTTTCTCAGGTTGCACTATTTTTATAGTCGGGTCGTCATTCACCGTATTTTCAGCAGTCTCGGGTGTGGTCTGGGTGAGTAAGGCATGTACCGTTACTGTGTCATTTTCTTTAGGTGAGTCCACTTTTTGTTCATTGTTGTTTATATTTGTTTGTTCATTTTGTATACGCTCAGTTTCCTTAACAACATCCGTTTCTGTATTTCTATCATGTGCTACCTGTATTTTTTCGAATGATTCTTTGTTTCCCTTGTCAAGTTCCTCTTCTGGTATTGTCACTAAATTTTCCCAGACCTTTTGGCGTTGTAGTGTACTATTGTAATTTCGTAGTTTCTGTGTTGGGTCTTTTGTGGAGGACCACGGTAGCAAGTCATCTGGGATGTTTTGAGTGTTGTAGCCATTATACCATGTGCCTTGTATGCAAAATTCTGGTCCCTTTAAGATAGTCGTATAACCTCTTTGTCTGCAGTAGTTAGCCGCATTTCGAGCAACGCTCCGCGCTTTTCTCGTTTCAGGTGTTTCGTCTGCATTTAAATATATGTTTTCGAAACCTTCACTATCCTTGAGTTTTCGTTTGTTTTTCAGAACATAATCTCTGATCCTTACAGAGGTGAAACAGATGAGTAGAGCTGGATTTCCTCGAGTGTTGCGGTCACGCCCTCTAATTCGCTGTGCCAAGTTTATGTCAGCCATTGATATTTCATCAGAGATCTCATGAAGAACAAGCATCGCAGTTTTGTAGGGGTCTTCATTAAAAGACTCACGCATTCCCTCTACATACACGTTCAGACGTCTTGGTGAGTAATATTTATCATTTAGAGTCAACTGATTTTGCTGTGGGTTATTTCTATTTTGAGTTAATTCCATGTCATGTCTGTGTACGGTGTCAGAGATATCATTTACTTCATCTTGAGCCATCCTAAGAGCCTTTTTCATCCTTTCAGTTAGTTCGTCTAGATTTTTTTCACTTTTTTCTCCTAATTGTGTCATCTCATTTGATTTTTTTACCATGTCGTCTCGTAGGTTTTTTATTTCTCTACTCATTTCCCTGTAGTTGCTATTTTGTTCACTAGCTTCCTTCTCATTGCTTTCTCTGATTTCAACTAACTCTTGTTCAACTACTCTCATTTTTTCATCAAAGTGGTTTCTACTTTCTTCAACTTGTTTCCTGATATATCTTGTGTCGTCTTTTGTATTTATCACCTTGTCAGAGAGCTCTTCTATTTGTTCCATTAGATTTCGTTTCACGTTTTTTATTTCCACCTTTGTTTCATTCATCATCGTATCTAGTTTTTCTTCACTTTGTTTCACTCCTTTTTTGATACTTGAGACTTCTTTATGTGTTTCTTTTAGCTTGATATTTAGATTCTCTACATTTTCGTTTACCCTTCTTTGAAAAATGTTTAGATCTGATCGAGTGTCTTCAAGTGTTGTAGTTAGAGTGTCCATCTTGGTATGCACCTTTTCTATTATACTTTCCATATGTTGTCCCATTTGTTCCATCCAGGTCCCTAGCATATTTTCAGGTACTGTGATTAGTTTTGGTGCAATATAGTTTTTTATAGGTCTTCTGTTTAGTACTTTATTTGGAGGTGATATCTTTGTTCCCAGTTCGCAGTATTCAGTGCTATGTGATCTACATCTTTTAACTCGTGGTTTTCTGACTGGGGGTACTTTTGTTATTTTCACGTTTGAGTCTTTCGGATTTTCGTCTATTGCTGTATTACTTTCATTCCCGGTTTGATTTTTGTTTGTCTCTGTCGGTTCATCTTTGTTTTCATTTTTACTTGTACATTGATCATTACTCTGACTATCCACAATCATAATACTGTCTGATAGATCTTCGTTTGGTTTGTTGATATTATCCGATTTAGTCTTAATCTGTTCCCCAGGGGATTCCCTTTCATTCTTCTTAGTGTCTGGAGCCTTCTCCCCTATTTTCGCCTGCCCCGTCTTGTTTACATCTCCTCCCGTAGCTCCCATTACATGTAGTAATTGGCTAAGCGGTATGTTGTCTTCATCGCTGGAATCATTACTTTCAATGTTATTTGTATTTTTTGTCAATGTATTTGATTTACCTTGTGTTTGTTGTTTTTCAGGCGGAGCTTTCAAACTTTCCTGTCCCGGGTCGATCGGCTTTGTTGACAAGATGTCTGCCGTTTGGTCGGCTGAAGACCTTGTGCACCGGTGTGAGTTTTTCTCCATTTTCTTGCCTATTTTCAGCTATTTTCTTGACTTCTCGATTATTTCCACTTGTTCTTGCCTATTTCATAGACTTCTCCACTGCATTTCCAGTACTTACAGATTCAATATTTGTTGGTTTTCACTTATTTCCTCGCGCTGCCACTACAAACCAACCCCGCTCACTCTGACGTCATTATGGTTATGGTTATGATATAGACGTGAGATGGGAGGGGGTGTTACTCTGTGACTGTTAGATGGGAGGGGGTGTTACTGTGTGACTGTGAGAGGGGAGGGGAGGGGGTGTTACTGTGTGACTGTGAGATGGGAGGGGGTGTTACTGTGTGACTGTGAGATGGGAGGGGGTGTTACTGTGTGACTGTGAGATGGGAGGGGGTGTTACTGTGTGAGTTCGAGAGGGGAGGGGGTGTTACTGTGTGACTGTGAGATGGGAGGGGGTGTTACTGTGTGACTGTGAGATGGGAGGGGGTGTTACTGTGTGACTGTGAGATGGGAGGGGGTGTTACTGTGTGACAGTGAGATGGGAGGGGGTGTTACTGTGTGACTGTGAGATGGGAGGGGGTGTTACTCTGTGACTGTTAGATGGGAGGGGGTGTTACTGTGTGACTGTGAGATGGGAGGGGAGGGGGTGTTACTGTGTGACTGTGAGATGGGAGGGGAGGGGGTGTTACTGTGTGACTGAGAGATGGGAGGGGAGGGGGTGTTACTGTGTGACTGTGAGATGGGAGGGGGTGTTACTGTGTGACTGTGAGATGGGAGGGGAGGGGGTGTTACTGTGTGACTGTGAGATGGGAGGGGGTGTTACTGTGTGACTGTGAGATGGGAGGGGGTGTTACTGTGTGACTGTGAGATGGGAGGGGGTGTTACTGTGTGACTGTGAGATGGGAGGGGGTGTTACTGTGTGACTGTGAGATGGGAGGGGGTGTTACTGTGTGACTGTGAGATGGGAGGGGGTGTTACTGTGTAACTGTGAGATGGGAGGGGAGGGGGTGTTACTGTGTGACTGTGAGATGGGAGGGGGTGTTACTGTGTGACTGTGAGATGGGAGGGGAGGGGGTGTTACTGTGTGACTGTGAGATGGGAGGGGGTGTTACTGTGTGACTGTGAGATGGGAGGGGAGGGGGTGTTACTGTGTGACAGTGAGATGGATGAGAGTGCTACTTTGAAAATGCAAAAAATCGAAATAGAATCAGTCGTTTACTTCTTTCATCTGGTTCCCTTTTGCTCTTTTTTAGAATATGCTTGCGCTGACTGACAAATAAATTATAATTGAATAATAGAAAAACTGGAAATTTATCTCTAATCGGGGGTGTTAACTTTGTGTTATGTAGCTTTCCCACTTATCGATTATGACCACCATCATTGCATTCTGCATTGCGGCTGATTTTATGACACATTTAGTGCAATTATCGTCAGGTGGAAACAGAAATGGACATTGAATTTCTTTTCTAAATTATGCAATGAAGTGCATTGAATGATTGATGGCCATTTTAAACCAAAAGTCGGTGAGATTATATATACCACTGACCTTTCCCAAGAACTACTGACCGACTCATATATAATGTGATCATTATTGGTGGAGTTTTAGTCTGCAGATGGTAGCGCCGTATTACACGTATATAAAGATTAACTGATAACAATAGTTTTAAACATCAGATGATAAAAAAACTATACACAATCTACAAATAGCAAGCTAGACAGTTTTTTCCTACGGCAAATCCCTGTCTCCGTTATTGTTTCCATATAGTATCTCACCCTGGTATCATTTAGTTCTAATGCAGTCGACTGCCTCTAAAGTTCTACCACAGATGGCGCCACTGAAAAGCGTTATTACTTCTCAAGCGAATCGTAAGCTTTAATGCAACCTTATGAATATTCATGTCCTTATTTTCATTTACAAAGGCTGGCCGGGTTTTATGAAACTCTCATCTGTTCTATTTACCAGGGATTGTTAGGTGGGGCATGGAGTAAGCTTACACCAGGACTTGGAAACACCTCTCTCGTGTACAGAAGCTACTGGCTAAAGTTACCCATGACACCTGAACATAGATATCAAAAGCAATCACATCCACGTTCTCTGCCACGGGTCCTGGCTGCATGTGCCAGGACATGTCCAGAACTGGATCAGATTAACCCCCAGACATAGAAGCGGCTCCCTCTCAATCATAGGTGAGCTGTGCCGACAACTGGGGTACATCTTAAATAAACTTATAATATCATAGGTGAGCTGTGCCGACAATTGGGGGACATCTTAAAAAAACTAATAATATCATAGGTGTGCCGCGCCGACAAGTGGGGGACATCTTAAATAAACTAATAATATCATAGGTGAGCCGCGCCGACAACTCGGGGACATCTTAAATAAACTAATAATATCATAGGTGAGCCGTGCTGACAATTGGGGGACATCTTAAATAAACTAATAATATCATAGGTGAGCTGTGCCGACAAGTGGGGGACATCTAAAATAAACTAATAATATCATAGGTGAGCCATGTCGACAATTGGGGGACATCTTAAATAAACTAATAATATCATAGGTGAGCCATGCCGACAACTGTGGACATCTTAAATAAACTAATAATATCATAGGCGAGCCGCGCCATATTACTGTGCGAATAGCACTAAGTATGATATATAAACAATAGTATAATAGGTTAATTATAACACAACAGAGTATTACTTGGCGGATTACTCGTGGCTAATTGAGTTAACACACGGATTTATTTCACATAACAATAACAATAAAAAAATTTCACAAAGCTCAACACTCCGTCTTGGTTCGGCAGTGCTGGATCTATGGAGGCGCGGTAACACCCAGCGCCACCTAGCGTTAGAATACGGGCGATGAACAGTGTTGCCCTCTGGTGTATTCGGTGAGGAAATATATAACCTTATTATCGTATATATTAAGGTAGACATATTACTGTGCGAATAGCACTAAGTATGATATATAAACAATAGTATAATAGGTTAATTATAACACAACAGAGTATTACTTGGCGGATTACTCGTGGCTAATTGAGTTAACACACGGCAAGCCCATTAACTATACTTTGATAACTCTTTAGCAATCGAATAATCCCTGATCAACTTGTGATCCATAGTGTCTTTGAGGTACAATAATACACTCCATGAGCGCCAATCGCCCATGTCTTTAATTTTGTGGAGTGGTATCCCCATGGATGAAAGAAAAGTAGCTCCACTTCTCCTTAGACTATGAGGGGTAAACTTGCCTCTCAGTCCTATTCGGTTACATTCTAGTTTGAAACGCTTGTAAAAAACCTTGTAATCATAAGCGCAGAAATTGGGTGGAGAAAAACCATTAGGAATCAGAGGATCCGAGTTTGAGGGAAAATATCGTTTCGAGATGATTTCCCATATAAATACTGGACATAAACAGGAGTTCGAACGAACTACCGGGATATACAAGACCCGGTCTTTATATTGTATGGTCTTTGAAGACCTAATTGATAACTCAAAACCATAATCTGTTAATTTCAGATCAGAAAATAATAAAGTATGAACAGAGGCTGTAACGTGCGATTTCCTTAGTAGACATCTGAATGATAAGCACACTGCAAACCAGAAAATCAAGTCCTGGTCAATTTTAAGGCATAAATTGTGATAAATCAATGAGAATTGAGACGGAAGAATAACCTCAGACCTCTTGGGGTTATTGCCCAATTTTCGTTTTAGACCTCTCATGGTCATTTTCATTTGATAAGACGATTTTGGGGGGTGAGGTACATCAAAAAACTCGTGAAAAGACCATATCGCACTTATATAATTGGTGATAGAGGAGTACGATAGAAAATCTGACAGATAAGCGATATATAAGCACACTGTATCGGTAGTAGCCGGTAACGGCGATAGTTCATAGTCCTCGCAAAAGTTCAGAAATCGATTCCATTGCGATTTCTTTGTGATCCAGGTGGAATCTGCCCATCCTGCCATTTTTAGATCCATGGATTTTTTCTCAAGGTAGAGCTGTCGTTCTGAAAAAGCAACATGGTATTGTGGAATCATTTATACATTTCCTAGCGATATCAGCGTGGGAATTAGAGTTTAATCGAGACAATGCATCTGTGAAAATGTTATCTGTGGTATGGATGTAATGAGATACGATACGGAAATTGTATAAGGCTGACATCCAATACAATTCTCTCAGCCATTTCATAGCTGAAACGTTAGCGCTTTTTCCAGAGCGCAACATCGATTTTACTTGGGTATTGTCTGTATAGACGTGTATCACTTTGTTTGAAAATCGATTCAACCACCTGGAAAAAGATTTGACAATTGGCCAAAGTTCAAGAACTGTTATTATATTGTCAAAATTGTCCATGGTTGGGCAACTTTCAGTGTGTCTACATGTGGGAGTGCTATTATCCCATGATCCAAACATAAAATCGTTATCAACAAAGGCGCCGAATCCATACATTGAGGAGTCAGTAACCAGAAAGTCTGTTTCTTTTTGTTTTACAATCATAGTTTTACCGTTGAATATTCCGATAAATGACTTCCACCAATTTAAGTCAGCGATAACTTCATCTGTGAGCATGAAACGTCTATGATTTTTGTGTTTTTTCAAAAATTCATAACTGGCTTGCATATATGTGCGTCCGCCATAGATAATGGTTGCGCAATGTGCTAGGTAGCCTACTGTTCGTTCAAAACTCTTGTAAGATATCCATTTTTTCGTTAAGCAGTCGCTAACTTCCTTTTTGGCTCTATCTACTTTTTCTTTTGGAAGAGAAAATTCCATCTTGGTAGTGTCTATATCAATGCCCAGGAAAGTCACCTTTTGGGCCGGTTTTACCAGTTTGTTTTGATTGATTTCGAAGCCCAACAGGTTTAAAGTGTTATTTAGAACCGTCTGAGTATCTGTGGTACTTTTGTGGTCGGGACCAGTAACGAAGAAATCGTCTAGATAATTTATACAACATGTATAACCTTGTCCAAAATACATTCTACCACGAAGTCCGATATCGAGTTAAAAATAAAAGGAGTGCTTTTTGATCCAAAACATAAACGATTATCAGAAAAAATAATTCGTTCACCCTCTGGGAAACGCCAAGAAAAACCCTGATATTTTCGATGCGAGGGGGAAATATGGACCGCTCGGTAAGCATCCTTTATATCCGATATACCACAGAAACCATTAGGAGTTATCAACTCCCCTGCCATATCTATGTTTTTGAATCTAAAACGTGATACTGTTGAGTCCATATTAGCATTGATACTTAGTCCTTCCGGGCGTTTACAATCTGTTATGG
This sequence comes from Alentia gelatinosa, assembly GCA_950022655.1. Classification (NCBI taxonomy): domain Eukaryota; kingdom Metazoa; phylum Annelida; class Polychaeta; order Phyllodocida; family Polynoidae; genus Alentia; species Alentia gelatinosa. The sequence goes on along the minus strand of OX465584.1, from coordinate 65,377,587 downwards.
GTCTGAGCGAGCCATCCTTTTTTGATACTGCTCCTAACGAATGCACACATTCTGGAACTGAATTCGCTATTGATACCTTTCCTTCTGCGAGTTCTTTTTTGATCTTGTCACACATTTCTCCGTAAAACGGTTCCGATTCAATAGAATCATAGTTTTCACGGTAGTATCTGGTTTGGTTACTTGGGTCTAAGATATCAAAACCTCTACAAATTCCTGAGAAAACAAACCAGGCATTATCGGAGGGATCTTCCAACGATAATATAGCTGAGGCAAACCTGCATGGTAGTAATTGTATTTGTTCACCGTTAAAAGTATAAGAACAAGTACAACTGCCCTCTGTACATGAATAGAAAACGGGGTAATGAAAACCATAACCTGCGTCAATGCAAAGACGATAACTTTCGGTTTGTGATACACTTTTACAAGTATCGGTTGTACAACCATGACAAATAGTCACATTTCCATGCTCTTTATCGCAAGATTCACACTCACAGAAATGAACGATATTTTTTGAGCCAACACCGTGATCAGATGCTGATACATCGTGACTAAAGCATAATTTTCCTATACTACTATCCTGTTTACTACTGTCGGGTTTCTTACTCCGATAATCTTTATCAATTTCAACAAAACCATCCATTATCTGGTCCTGACGATAAAGATTTGGTAAACTTACGTTTGGATATTCAACCTTACAACTCGTTTCACATTGGTATATACTTTCGTTTTCTAGACAATCGTTTTCTGATACATCGTCTTTTGATACCTGTGTAACCTCATTTCATTTAGAACTTTTCAGTCTTTTGAAGGCATCGCATTCACATTTGGGATGTTCGGCATCACATGCCGCGCATCTATGGTCATAACGACAGTTCTTGAAGGTACAGGTCCCTTCCTGATAACTTATACATAATAACGGTTTACCGTCCTTTCCTTTGATCTTTGTTGGGCCTTTTTTGATCGTTGATGGGGCCTTTTTCCTTGCTACATCTCAAGTTGCTTCCATTCCTAGGAAACGTGTAGAAAGTTCCTGGTCGCCCGCTGTGAAGGCTGAAAGGCCCTCTTTTACTGCCTTTCTCCTTACTTCTATGTCATATTTTACCAAGGCAGCTGTCGTGTACGTGCGGGTGTCTGCCTTTTCCGTCAGAAAGGCTATATGCCGCAGAAGTCCCTTGATATCTTTACCATCCTCCATGAGTTCCATTGATAGTTGGGTAAGCAAATTGATCAATAACTCAAATGTCATTTGCTTTGATCGCTCCTCTTTGCTTAAAAAGCGTTTTATGTCGTATTTGCGCTCTTTTCTTTTCCTACGGCGTTTGGCATCTCGCGATGCCCCGTATCCGTGTTTCGATTTACGTCGATGTCGTTTATCCTCCTCTGAACTCGTCTCCGTAGTAGACCCGGTTGAGTCCGTCTCGGATGACCACTCCCTTCTGCTCCTGGATATAGATCGCACGTGGCGACTAGATCGTCTCACTTTTCTTGTCGCTCTAGCACCATCCTCCTCAGCTGAGGACTCTTCTGAAGCGACAACTTTTGTGATACTTTTGCGTCTACTGGACACCGTAGACGTCTTTGGGTCAACCTTGTTGTCCTGTCCTGAGGTAATATCATGGTCACTCACCCGCGACCGCTGTTGATCGGTTTTCACCGCGCTTGGCTGCCCGTCTCTGGATGTGCTTGCTTTTTCGTCGACCTTTGTAGACCTTTATCCTGTGCCTTTTTCTTTGGGATTCAGGGAGTTGGCGATAGCTTGTATAGACTCTTCTAGACTGCTCATTCGACTGGACATGTTGGTGTAGACGCCTAACATTTGGGTCCTTAGCGATAGTCCATCATGGCGACCGCTCTGTCGTGTGTCTGGGGTAGCTGCTTCACTATCGTCATCCTTCCATAACGTAGGACATTTGGCTCCCGTTGGTTTATAGTGTCGTGTTTTACACGTAGCACAGTATCTCTGTCGCGATGCCATTGGAAATACAATCGGATGGCACCGCTAATTGCAGATTTACACCGATAAAAAATTTCACAAAGCTCAACACTCCGTCTTGGTTCGGCAGTGCTGGATCTATGGAGGCGCGGTAACACCCAGCGCCACCTAGCGTTAGAATACGGGCGATGTACAGTGTTGCCCTCTGGTGTATTCGGTGAGGAAATATATAACCTTATTATCGTATATTTTAAGGTAGACGACAACTGGGGACATCTTAAATAAACTAATAATATCATAGGTGAGCCGTGCCGCAGCTGGGGGACATCTTAAATAAACTAATAATATCATAGGTGAGCCGTGCCAACAATTGGGGGACATCTTGAATAAACTAATAATATCATAGCTGAGCCGTGCCGACAATTGGGGGACATCTTGAATAAACTAATAATATCATAGGTGTGCCGTGTCAACAATTGGGGGACATCTTAAATAAACTAATAATATCATAGGTGAGCTATGCCGACAACTGGGGACATCTTAAATAAACTAATAATATCATAGGCGAGCCGTGCCGACAACTGGGGGACATCTTAAATAAACTAATAATATCATAGGTGTGCCATGCCGACAACTGGGGACATCTTAAATAAACTAATGATATCATAGGTGAGCCGTGCCGACAAGTGGGGGACATCTTAAATAAACTAATAATATCATAGGTGAGCCGTGCCGACAAGTGGGGGACATCTAAAATAAACTAATAATATCATAGGTGAGCTATGCCAACAATTGGGGGACATCTTAAATAAACTAATAATATCATAGGCGAGCCGTGCCGACAATTGGGGGACATCCTAAATAGACTAATAATATCATATGCCGACAATTGGGGGACATCTTAAATAAACTAATAATATCATAGGTGAGCCGTGCCGACAATTGGGGGACATCTTGAATAAACTAATAATATCATAGGTGTGCCATGCCGACAACTGGGGACATCTTAAATAAACTAATAATATCATAGGTGAGCCGTGTCGACAACTGGGGGACATCTTAAATAAACTAATAATATCATAGGTGAGCCGTGTCGACAATTGGGGGACATCTTAAATAAACTAATAATATCATAGGTGAGCCATGCCTGGGGGACATCTTAAATAAACTAATAATATCATAGGCGAGCGGTGTCGACAATTGGGGACATCTTAAATAAACTAATAATATCATAGGTGAGCCGTGCCGACAACTGGGGGACATCTTAAATAAACTAATAATATCATAGGTGAGCCGTGCCGACAATCGGGGGACATCTTAAATAAACTAATAATATCATAGGCGAGCCGTGCCGACAACTGGGGGACATCTTAAATAAACTAATAATATCATAGGTGAGCCGTGCCAACAACTGGGGGACATCTTAAATTAATTAATATTAATGGATGGGGAGGGAACTGTACAAACAAGGAATTATCAAGTAAATAACTATAACCAAAATCATATCACAATATTTATTGATATATGTATAAGAAATAAATTGTTTAACTCCCAATGGACTACCAGCATGTAACTTACACATAATTATTCCATTTTATAGTTAATTATTTGGTTTGTTGAAAAAGTTCCACATAAAACCAGACAAGCTAATACCCTAAGTATAAATGATTTATTGGGGATAAAGATACATCAAGATAGAGGACGATTGGGTTGGGTATTTGCAACGTTTCGTCTTATTTAATAAGACTTCATCAGGCAGTGTTGTCATTAATGTCGTTAATTATTTGAAAGAATTACCAGTTAATACGAATTCAATTTTTAAAAGAATCAATGTAAACATGGGAAGACACTCAGTAATGGACCCCAGGAATCACTTTCATTCAAACTACAAATTGTTGATAAGTTACCACGGTAACCATAAAGAAATTGCTGAAGAAATGTACTTTATCACTTAAAAAGTTGAATATTTACACCTGATGAAGGTTTATTAAACGCCGAAACGTTGTGTCGTGATAATCAATTGTATCCAAACAAGAACTGTACAATAAATCTAAAAAACTAATTTAGCGGTGTTTGTTGGTTATGTGATTAAATCTTTACTATTTAAAGTAATTCCATTGTAACTGCACTGCCGCAGTTATTTAAATAGTCTCACCAACATTAATCTGGTGCGCCCCTCTCATGAGGTCTCACACTCTCTTAGTCGTAATCTGTATAAGGTTCTCACTGCACTCTATGGGAGTAGAATTATTAACGAACTATGCTTAGAGCCTTGGGAGTCCACTGGCACACAGTATTCCCGCTAGGTGTCATCATTGAGATTATAGGAATCTTTGGTTGCATTAATATACCTCTTTAGCACGGTAGGCAGGCCAGTGGTCAACTTGTCGTAGGCAAATTGCGTAGCCCCTCGCTCGACCGGCGACCATCGAGGAGAGGGGATGCACTCTCCCCCCAGATCTTTCGTGGCGCTAGCGCTGGCTTAATCTCTGCCCCAACCCAGTGACGTCATACGCTGGTTCTCAGGGTATCCAGTAAGTACAGGGGGAACCAGCCAAGATTTCAGATTCAAAACAAGGCAGCTGTCAAAAGTTATACAAGTCAAACAACCCACATATCATGAGTATGGAAATATGGGAATTATTAAAGGAACTTCACAGACAGTCCACCTGTTTCTTTTTCAGACTTAAACCATTTTATAATGGGAATTCACAGTTGATTAGACTGTTCCTTCAGAGGAGCACATGGCATTATTGACAAAACAAAGCCCTGTAACACATGAGTTGCTTTCCACTGTAGAAAGTAATCCCAGAGGCTGTGTCTGGTTTGACATAAATAATGATAGAAATGAGAGTATTTTATTTACCATATAAATATGTGCATCTCTATTTACATGTAGAACACAAAATACCCTGCAAATCTCTCATAATTTAGGATAATTGAAAAACTGGCGTATGGGCCAGATTTGAGCCCAAACAGGCAGGTTGGGGCAGAGATACAAAGCGACCACAGGAAGTCGAGCGCAGGATATCTGCTTGGAGAGTGGAGGGGATGGTGGGTACTAGTCCTTAGCAAATCGGTCTATATTTACAGACAGATATACGATTATGCACCCTGACGACTAGCTGTCCTACATCTCCTGACTACAGCCGACTCCGTTAGGATGCCTTGGCTGAGACAAATTACCGTCCGTTTGTTGCCGACAAAGGTGCATCAATGTTCCGGAATCGGTAGACAGCCATTGGCCTTAAGGGTTACCCATAATGGCTAAAGCTGGATGCCCATCTACCGATTTAGGGTTGAACGATTAGTTCTCAAATCGTATAGGAATCGCAGGCAAATTACGTAACCCATGCTCGACTGGCGGCCCTTGAGGAGAGGGGCTGGTGGGTATTAGTCCTAAGGAAGCAGTCTTCACCTACCGAAATATATACCCACACTGATTTTGCCCTCCCACTAATCGCTGTGGGAGGGCAAAAACAACAACTTGTCAGCGACAAACCGACGTCTGAAGGAGGTGGTTCACTAATCGCTGGGTAGCCTTGCCTAGCTGTCCTACATCTACTGACTCTGTTAGGATACCTCGCCTAAACCAAATTACCGTCCGTTTGTCGCCGACAAAGGTACATCAATGTTCCCGAATCGGTAGATCTATGTGCATTGGCCTTAAGGGCTAACCGCCGGAGCTCTCCCAGTCTAAATAAACAAATGAAAATAATAAAATAAAATAAATACTGTTTGGCTGAGTGAGGCCGTAACACCCCTCTCATAAGATCTCACACTCTCTAAGTGGTATTCTGTACTCTCACTTTTCTCTATAGGAGAGGAATTCTTAGCAAACTAGGCTTAGAGCCTTGAGAATCCATTAACCTGCCTCCCGTGCTAAAGACGTACATCAATGCAACCCAAAGATTCCTATAATCTCAATGATGCCACCTAGCAGGAATACTGTGTACCAGTGGATTACCAAGGCTCTAAGCCTAGTTCGCTAAGAATTCTTCTCCCATAGAGCGTAGTGAGAATCTTGTACAGAATACCACTTAGAGAGTGTGAGATTTTTTGATCTTTTTAAAAATAATTTTATTCACTTCTTTCAAAAGTTGGAAGATTTTCCAGTGAAATACATAAAGCTCGTAACATCATTGTCATGAACATAATTGTTGCTTATTAGATGAATATAATGAGGATGAGAGAAAACAATTTAATTGCTTAGGCTGCCCGTACTATATAAAACACTTATGAGAGGGGTGGCCGCAACCCGTTCAGTTCCCCCACACTGCATGCCGTTCTGCAAGGTGCGAGGTGTATTGGCAGCAAAACAGAACAAACAAACAAGAGCCGGCAAATCAATACTCCACTTCCACCTCCAATATCAGGCTTATTAGGGGAATGTGCCGCTCATATATTCCCTGGGGGAACTAGGGTCTAGGCTAAGCACGCTGCTTCTGTGTGCAACATAACGTATTGACCTAGCGAATAGTGGTGCAAATCCTTGATGCATCACAATCAGTTTGTTTGTGGTTAATATGTGCACCATCAAGTGCTGGCCGCTTTACAGAAAGAGAAAGACACAAAGAGAGAGACAAAGAGAGAAGGAGAGAGAAAGATACAGAAAGAGAAAGACAGAGAGAGAGACAAAGAGAAAAGGACAAAGGAAGAGAAAGAAAGAGAAAGACAGAGAGAGAGACAAAGAGAGAAGGACAGAGGAAGAGAAAGAAAGACAGAGAGAGAGACAAAGAGAGAAGGACAGAGGAAGAGAAAGAAAGACACAGAGAGAGACAAAGAGAGAAGGACAGATAAAGATACAGAAAGAGAAAGACAGAGGGAGAGAGACAAAGAGAAGAGGACAGAGAGAGACAAAGAGAGAGAAAGACAGAGAGAGAGACAAAGAGAGAAGGACAGAGGAAGAGAAAGAAAGACAGAGAGAGAGAGACAAAGAGAGAAGGAGAGAGAAAGATACAGAAAGACAGAGAGAGAGACAGAGACAAAGACAGAAGGACAGAGAAAGACACAGAAAGAGGAAGACCATCGTGAAAGCTAGACTCGTTCCTTCCGATAAAAATTTCATTTTTTTCATCGGAACGCTTGTCGTAAGGCTATCGTAGTGTGTCGGAGGCTCAAATCGTGATAGTGGGATACGCCTTGTAGGGTCATTACGCATAAATAAATAGATCCTAATTTGCTTTGATCATTCACTTGAACTGAGCAACCGATTCTGCCATTTGCGTCTCACAGGACAGCGCATTCCATCCGCTTATACCTCTATGAATAGGTGAATTATTTACATTATGGCCTCAGCCTGGCCCAGTAATGCCACCTAGCGGCATAACCCTGCACTACACACCTTGAACAAAAACCACCACTAAATATATATCACTCGACACCCAGTATTCAATACCTAACCTCCAAGAGATGAGGATAGAGGGAGATAGACAGACATATATGGGGATTAATAGGGATAGAGAGACAGAGAGAAGGACAAAGGTAGACAGAGGGAGACAGAGAGAGGAAGAGATAAAGACAGAGAGAGAAAAACACACAGAGACAGAGAGAAAGAGACAGGCGTAGCCAGATATATCAAGGGACAGGGAGAGACAGAGAGAGAAAGACAGAGACAGAGAGAACGACAGAGGGAGACAGAGAGAGAGGAAGAGATAAAGACAGAGAGAGAAAAACACACAGAGACAGAGAGAAAGAGACAGGCGTAGCCAGATATATCAAGGGACAGGGAGAGACAGAGAGAGAAAGACAGAGACAGAGAGAACGACAGAGGGAGACAGAGAGAGAGGAAGAGATAAAGACAGAGAGAGAAAAACACACAGAGACAGAGAGAAAGAGACAGGCGTAGCCAGATATATCAAGGGACAGGGAGAGATAGAGAGAGAATTAGTAGAAACAAAACGAGAGTTAGACTTGACAATGTTTATGCCACGACGGGAAGGTCGCGTATTACTACACGAGGCGCAGCCGAGTGTAGTGAGGAGCAGACCTGACCAGAGTGGCATAGACACTGACCAAGTCTAAATCGAGTTCAGTTCCGTATTTATCCTACCCCGTCTATGCTTTTGTATTACTAAAAGATGAATATTGAGTTAAGGACCAACAGAACTTTTTGTTCATAGTAGCTGACATCCTGCTCTCTGATTGGTCAAGATTGTTATTACTCTAGTGGCATAAAAAACACTTTATGTCACGGCTTGCCACATATAAATATCCTTATGTTAAGTCTATGGCGGTTTTTTATTAGGGGTAGGATAAAGACAGAGACAGAGAGAACGATAGAGAGAGAGACAGGGAGACGAAGAAATAAAGAGAAAGACAGAAATAGACAGATATAGTCAAACTGAAAGGGAGACAGAGAGAGACAGGTACATAGAGACAGACAGAGACAGACACCCAAAATGTAAATATTTGATATCCCACTAAGAAGCCGAAACGTTGTACATATTTTCAAATAAAGCTTACATCAAACCGAATTTAGGCAGCAGTCGATCGAGTTGTATTTGTTCATAAAAATGTTCTAGATATATAATAACTTAAAATATTACTTTATTCGCCCTAAGGGGGCGTTCCACTGGACCGACCGTAGCCGATTCCTTAGCCAGACAATCGCCCATTATTATCGGATTCCCTAGAATTTCTCAAATCTTTGAAAATGATCATTTATTAAACTATCATTATCAGAATTAAATAAATTGCAATACGTGGGCTTCCTCTTAAGGGCCCAGGAACAATTGATTGGGTGAGAAATTGGCCTGGTCGATTGTGCCCTTTAGAGAGAACATGATGAAAAGGATACGTTGGAAACATTATGAGAGATTATTTGTTCCTGGGTGAATGAAGGAGATGGTGAAGAAGACATGCAGAGTACACGATAAGCCCAACGCACATCTACCGATTCGAAACATTGATGTACCTTTATCGGTGACAAAGGAAAGGTACTTTGTCTCAGGCGAGGCATCCTAACGGAGTCAGCCCTAGTCGGTAGATGTAGGACAGCTAGGCAAGGGTCAGCAAATGATTAATGAACCCCCTCCTTGAGATTTTCTTTTGTCACTGACAGGTTGTCGGTTGATGTTCCTAAATAGCTTGCAAGAAGTTTATAAACATGTTGATAAATCCAGTTGGTGACAATGGCACGTTAGAAATACACCCAATTTGAGTGGCCAACGGGTTAAGTAATTTGCCTGTGACAAGTTCACCGACAACTCTGCGATTTGGGAACTAATCGTTCAACCCCGAATTGGTAGATGTGCATTGGACTTACCATCATAGAACAGCTAAGAAAACCCAGCCTCAGTGTATGCCTGTGATGAATTCACCAATTTGTCCCGACACCAGATCACTACCCTGCGGATTAATACAGAGAACTATCACCTGACCGCCTGACCGCCTCTCCTCCGCCACACAAAAGTAGTCCGTCAGACAGCACAGAGACGCCGGAAATTAGTGCGCGAGGCGGTGAGTCGGCCATCCATCGTGTATCCCTACGCGGCGGTCAGGAAACTGGGAGCGGGCGATAGCAGCGTATGGGTGGTGGGTGGTGTGTGTGGGGGGGTGTGGGGGGTGTGGGGGGGGGGGGGGGTGTGTGGCGTGTGATGGTGAGTGGTGGTGGGTGTGTGTGGTGTATGGTGTATTCCTATATACCCATTTCTGAACTATCTATAGTTACATACCGCTGCTAGGGGTACAGTAATTATATGTTATGTATCGAGGCTGACGTTTTTGTCCCAGGCTGAAAAATGTAAACACTATGACGTCGCCGCGACGCTGTCGCATAGCAACACACATAGCAACAAGCATAGTTGCTATGAATCGGCCGGGACACGGCCAGAGAACGGCCGGGACAAAAACATAGCGGTTGCTGTTACTCGATAAGGGTGATCATTGCTTCTTGGACTATCGCAGGTAGGAAAATCTCTATTTCTAATGCAATTTGAAGGTATTTAGGAATAGGGAAACCAAGTACTGGTAAGAAAAAGTAAAAGTTACTCGGTAAGGCTCGGAAAAATTACTGCCCGCGGCCAAGGCCTTGGGCAGTAATTTTTCCAACCCTTACCTCGTAACTTTGAACTTTTGCTCACCGGAACATAGTTTCCCTCTATTATTATATACCTGTGGCTGTATGAGCTAGATATACTACCCGCTCCTACCCATGGCGTATTTATACCCTTATGTCACACTGTGCCGTACGGGGTATGTGATCACGTGCCTTTTTTAGGTATATAATAATACGGAAACAGGCTGACCGTCTACGTACATCAAAATACTTGATGAAATGATTGATCACATACATCCCTCTGCCTACGGTATCGGAATGTATGTAATCAAAATTTCACCGCGTATTTTTGACGTACGAAGACAGTAAGCCAGTTTCCGTATATGATGGTGAATGGTGAGTGGTGTGTGGTGAGTGGTGAGTGGTGGGGGTGTGTGGTGTGTGGTGTGTGGTGTGTGGTGTGTGGTGTGTGGTGTGTGGTGTGTGGTGTGTGGTGTATGGTGTGTGGTGTGTGGTGTGTGGTGTGTGGTGTGTGGTGTGTGGTGTGTGGTGTGTGGTGTGTGGTGTGTGGTGTGTGGTGTGTGGTGTGTGGTGTGTGGTGTGTGGTGAGTGGTGGGGGTGTGTGGTGGTGGGTGTGTGTGGTGATGGTGTGTGGTGAGTGGTGTGTGGTGTGTGGTGTGTGGTGTGTGGTGTGTGGTGTGTGGTGTGTGGTGTGTGGTGTGTGGTGTGTGGTGTATGGTGTGTGGTGTGTGGTGTGTGGCGTGTGGTGTGTGGTGTGTAGTGTGTGGTGTGTGGTGAGTGGTGGGGGTGTGTGGTGGTGGGTGTGTGTGGTGAGTGGTGTGTGGTGTGTGGTGTGTGGTGTGTGGTGTGTGGTGGTGGGGGTGTGTGGTGGGTGGTGGTGGTGTGTGGTGTGTGGTGTGTGGTGTGTGGTGTGTGTGGTGTGTGGTGTGTGTGGTGTATGGTGTATGGTGGTGAGTGGTGTGTGGTGTATGGTGTGTGGTGTGTGGTGGTGTGTGGTGTGTGGTGTATGGTGTGTGGTGTGTGGTGTGTGGTGTGTGGTGTGTGGTGGTGTGTGGTGGTCTGTGGTGTGTGGTGTGTGGTGTGTGGTGAGTGGTGGGGGTGTGTGGTGTGTGGTGTGTGGTGTGTGGTGTGTGGTGTGTGGTGTGTGGTGAGTGGTGTGTGGTGTGTGGTGTGTGGTGTGTGGTGTGTGGTGTGTGGTGTGTGGTGTGTGGTGTGTGGTGGTGTGTGGTGGTCTGTGGTGTGTGGTGTGTGGTGTGTGGTGAGTGGTGGGGGTGTGTGGTGTGTGGTGTGTGGTGTGTGGTGTGTGGTGTGTGGTGTGTGGTGTGTGGTGTGTGGTGTGTGGTGTGTGGTATGTGATGTGTGGTGTGTGGTGTGTGGTGGTGTGTGGTGTATGGTGGTGAGTGTGTGGTGTGTGGTGTGTGGTGTGTGGTGTGTGGTGTGTGGTGTATGGTGGTGAGTGGTGTGTGGTATGTGGTGTGTGGTGAGTGGTGTGTGGTGTGTGGTGTATGGTGGTGAGTGGTGTGTGTGTGTGGTGTGTGGTGAGTGGTGGTGGTGGGTGTGTGTGGTGTGTGGTGTGTGGTGTGATGTATGGTGGTGAGTGGTGGTGGTGGGTGTGTGTGACGGGTGGTGGGTGTGTGGTGTATGGTGTATGGTGGTGAGTGGTGTGTGGTGTGTGGTGTATGGTGGTGTGTGGTGGGTGTGTGTGGTGTGGTGTGTGGTGGGTGTGGTGTATGGTGGTGAGTGATGGTGAGTGGAGATTTTTCTGTTTACCTTTTCAGATTCAAATCTAAACCATATTATATGTAGGTACCTGCCTTTTTCCCACTTTTAAAGTAAGTTTTTTCGTGATCAGAGCATGGAATTATGTTCACATAAAGTCTCTCAAGCTATTGATGTAGAATTTGTAAACCTTCAAATAACTTCATCATCTTCTATGCAGCTGAACTAGGGAATACATATATGATCGAAAAAAGACATTGTGTAGTTTTCTTTTCGCACTAAGAATTATAACAGTAATAATGCCTTTTCAAAAAGACATGTAAACAATATGAGATGCATCGATAAGATGTGTTTTAACCACATCATGCCCTACTTGAAGATGATAAACATTCAGTATTCAACCTTACTCTTCCATATGACCAAGCCGTGAATTCATCGACAGTTAGAGTCACCTGGTGGGAAAAAGAGGAATCAGAATAGCGTCGAGGCGCCTCCTAGTGTGTTTTCATGGAACTCACTCGTTGTTCTTAGTCTCTCTGTCAGTGCAAACATTACACTGGACACCAGAGCTACACTACGTTAGCTCTGGTTGGGTTTAAACTGTGGCTCCTTGACCCACTACCTGGAAGTGTCTCTTACTCTCCCAGCAGATGTTTTATGTGACCTGGACCTATGCTTGGATAGCGGGTCATTTCTTAATTTTTAAGCCAGTGTTCCAATGCTTTTATGTCCATGCGTGTATATTTTGAATATAAGTACAACAAAGATAGTCTCTTTCACCGACACTTGGAGGCAGCAAGGCAGCTTAACAAGGGTTGGAGTCTAGTGGCTGAGGCACTAGACTGGTTCCCGCCCATAAAAAATAAGGGGCAGGTAACAGGTTCCACAGGCACGACCTTCAACCATGCTTCATCTTTGGCTGGTGCCCGCCCGTGACTAGCGGATACCCCGGGAACCAGCCTAGTGGTTTGGCTGGTATCCGCTTGTCATACACCTAGTTCTGCCGAGCCCTCTAGCGGATGACAGGGGAACCAGGAGGCGTTACCAATAATGAATCATAAAAATGGAACCCTTTACCTACCTATAGTCTAGCTAGGCCAGGCTTCCAAGCTACTGAGGCACAGAATTCCATACCCGGAAGCAGTATGGCGGCTAAAATTACATCACATGTTTATGTACAGTCGGAAGACAGAGTGAAAATTACCTCAGCAGTTTGGAATGGAATCGTAACATTAGTCACATTATAGGCCAGGGACCAGTTTCAATAGCCTGTAGGACGTCCGTTATTGTGTCCTGCGACACAATAGCGGCAGTTTGCATTGCAGTACATTAGTGACAACCCACTTTGCGACATAGGGTAGCAGACAGGCGCAAATAGTGGCTTGTACCATTTCAGAAGACTGTTGTCCAGTCACTAAAAGGGTCACTATAGTGTCTTAAATAGCGAGAGGGTATACCCTCTCGCTTTTGATGTCACAAACACATAACTTTACTTCCGATATGAATTAAGCTATGAAACTTTAACCCCAGTTAGGAATACATACAACTTATAAACATGCCAAATATGAAGGAGATCGGCAGATGCAATCCAACGATATTCACATTTGAATTTTGTCATAGAAAATGCTGCTCTGGTGGCCATTGTAAAATTACTCAAGCGCAGTCGATAATTTATGCGGTGACCTCACCTTAACAGCACTTGTTCCCGGTAGCACTAACACCATCCATTGTCAGGCCCAGGGAGCAATGTCACGATGTTGCCAACAGTGAACTGACACACCTCCCCTACAGTAACATGCCTTTTGCAATGAGACCTAACTTTTTCTGCTATTCATATCACTATTGGGGTCACTAATCATGTCACTAACCAGATAGTGAGGCCCTTTCTATTGAAACGGGCCCCTGGTAACGGGTTCCATTTCTTTTGGTGCACTATGGGTAACGCTTCCGTTTATTGCACTCTCCTAGCAGAGTTCCTGTACTCTACTTCCGCAGAAGATCTGCTGGGAGAGTGCCATATTGGAAGACTGAGACTGTAGAGCCTTTACTGGCCTTAGTCTCTGTATCCTTTTCTTTTTATTTCATTCATTTAATCTGGACTTGTATTAGACCTGCAGGCCAACCTTCCTTACAGCCAGTACAACAGGATTGCTGATTGTAACACTTTTAAATTGACATGTTGATCTAGCCTGGATTAAACAACCGAATGTAATGTTTGGATCCATGACCTAATAAAAAATAAGAGAAGAACAAAAAACTTGAGCAAGTCTATGTAGAGCCAAGTGACTTGGCATGACTGTCAGTTCAAGGTCCATTACGTAAGAAGTAGTTACCAGTCCCTTATTTCATTTGGGCAGGGAACCAGTCTAGGACTAGGAGTGACTCCCTCTTTCTACACCAGGTGGTGGGACGGTCACCCTCTCTGTGCACACAGTGGCTTGTTGGGGACTTCCCATGGACAAGAACCGTTAAAGGCATATTTTTCAGTTCACAGTGGGGCCACCTTCACATTTATCCATTTAAGTTGGTTCTTTGTGGTATATTCCAAAAACAAATGATCCAATTTTGCCTAGTTTGACCTAGCCCAATAAGTAGGATTGTATTTTCATTTGTTGAGCTCGGGAAATCGCGCTCATATACGTCATCTAGGGGTTAGAATGCTCACACAAGCTTTCAGCATACTGCTAAAAATCTATCCCTTCACTATCCATGCACCAACTATAAAGGCCTGGTAAAAGGATCAGGTGCCCAGTATCCCTTCTTCACCATACCCCTGCCCTACAACCGATCTGGTTCCTAGAAATAGATCTTTTTGTTTTTAGTCTTTTTGGGGATAAATGATTCACTATATCAATCCTGCCAAAAACTTAGTTATGGATACTATTGTCTGCTACTAGAAAAGGAAACTATCAGATGATGATAATGACTAAATGTGGAATTCATTTTTTCAAATCTGATGGGACAGACCTAAATACAGTATAATCAGACACACTGATATTCTGAGCATACTGATATCTGACAGGACAGATTCCCCACATGGCACAGAGCCAGTAAACCCGTTTGACCAGTTATTCACCTTGTTGTTTTAGTAAACGACAGACCAACCCCCTCCCCCTGCCCACTCCCACCCCCACCCCCACAACTACTCACTGACTTCTTTCACTAACTATCTGAATCTGATGGGACAGATTCCCTACATGGCACAGAGCCAACCTGTTTGACCAGTTATTCACCCTTGTGCTCTTCCTGCCCACAGACAAACTCCTGATACAGGAAGAATGATTTGGATGAAGCCATAATGTTTGCAAATAGTTCTATTATCAAGGTGTTAATTATGTGAGAGAATTGTACTTTAGAAGTACCGCGCTCATCCATTGGAAATGGAAATATCATTAGCTCCTAGTTTGTTCTGTATAGGGAATTTACTAAAAAATACAGTTTTCTGCAATTCCATCAAAACAAATTCAATGACATACATTTGAAAAATCTAACGGGTAATATTATACATAAACATGTACTACATTATGTGGTCTAGTTTCAAGAAAATTACATGGGTTATACTATATAAACCCCGTTTTTTATTTCTATATACTCCATTAGAATATTATTGTCATAAAATTGATCTCAAAATCAAAAATGAACATGCCTACCTTAATTTTTCGATTCAGATTTGTCTTCATTTGTTTCCTATTTTATGCATTGTTAATCATCTTGTATAATATTGAAATAGGGCTTTTTCCGCTACGCCTTAAATGAGACTAGCTTCATAGATGCGGAAAAGTTGACCAGACACCAATATAGCGACGTTTTCTATAGCATTAGATTACTAAGTGTATGCGAGTAATATACGGAAACAGGGTTACTGTGGCTGTACGTTATGAATACGCGGTAAAATTGACCAAATATTTATCACGTACAGACACAGTAACCCTGTTTTCGTATTATTATATAAGTTAAAATATCCAATTTCTAACTTTGCTTATGGGCGAGTTTTTTTTATTTCGCTGTCGTACATGCCCCGTACGCCACATACATACCCCGTACGTCACCTAGGTGTCGCACAGATATAAATACGACATGGCTAGAAGCGGGCCGTATGTGTAGGATATACTAACACAGGTATATAATAATACGTTTATGATACCCTTTTAAATTATCTCCGGAAAAAGTTCAGTAATTGCATTGTATGTTCTATCGTATTCAAACTTCGATTTAGTAGGTTAAACATGCAAATCGCCTCATTAATATTTCAGAAATGATTAAAACAACACAGAAACAATGCACATTTGAACATACCAAGGCTGGTGCTTTCATACCAAGGTTCACCAGAAGACGCTGGCTGGACCCATCACATCAAAGCTAACCCAGTGTTTACATTAGAGGAATAAATATGTGGCAACTGTAGATGGTCAAGCTGGTGTTGGCAATGTCCACCGCAAAGGTTGTCAGCCTCAGAATATATGTGAGCGTTTACACTGACGACATAGAGTCGCTGCCCATCTAGACGACTAATTCAAGGCGGCTTGAAATAGTCGCCAGCATCAGAGCGTGTCTGATAGTCGTGAGGTGGTGCTTTATTGCGTAATCAGACGATCTGCAATCGCCACGCTTTTGGCGTTTATATTAGACGATTTCTAGACTTTCACGGCTGAAAGTCGTCAGGTTCAAGAATCGCTGCCTATAATGGTCTAGTGTAAATGCCGGGTAAAATGCAACATGCAAGAAGTATACAAGTGGAAATTACTGAACAATGGCTGACATGGCTGTCCCAGTGATTCGCGATCAACAAATCACCATTTTTTTCTCTTTTTTAAATGAGATTTTATTCAGTTCAGTCAAATTTTGGAGTGATCCAGAGTTCATGCTTCATGTAATGCAGGTTCTCTTTCTCTCATTGCCAGTAGTACCTACTATATTTTGAGGACAATATCACCCATAATTTCTCTTAAGGGTCAGTTTCAGTGTCAGTCCTTACTGGTGTTAGAACAAAGAAAGAAAAACAAAAGTATTCATATGAAATTCAATTATTGTAAGCCCTCAATATATTCTCAAAGTCTTACTCCGATTCCTCCTGCCAATTCTACAAATCACAATCATTATGAATACTCAAGGTAGATAGGAAGAGAGAAACAAATTATTCTTGAAAGAATCATGAAACTACCTGGTGACGATGCTTGCAGTTATTTACCTACGTGAAAGCCTTGGTATATAAATGACTTACGTTATCCTTTTGTTTTATTATCCATCGTATACAAAGTCCCCATTGAAAATGTATGGGGACTAAGTAAACCACGACCCATTATATAAAACCTGTCAGATACCATAACTGTGGTATACGGATTCAAACCTGTGGTATACGGCCTCAAAACCATGGTATACGGGAAGATTAGTCCCTTTGTGCTATAGAGCAAAGAAATAGTCCCTATTGTTGTACCTTTTAATATGGCAATAACTGGGTTTAATTTATAGGAGAATATGGATAATATATACAACAAACGATGGTTTTGTGGACAGACGGCTCTGTAAACCACTCGAGGTTGACGTCGTAATACACTCGCTGGTGGTCGTGTATTACTACGCATCAACCTCTCGTGGTTTACGGCCGCCTGTCCACAAAACCATCGATTATTGTCTATGTATACCCTTGGGATTCTTCCACCAGGAACTAGTTTCCCTATACTGTATATTGTAGTTGTCTGTACCTCGTATTGAGACTATGCCTTGTATTGGAATGTTATATGGCTTGTGTTGTAATTATAAAGACGCTATCTATACCTTATATTGTAGTGTAGCGGTCACTGGCTTTGGCCTTACTGAGGATAGCCTACCCCTCTGAAAGATTGTATGTCTTCCCAGCAATATG
Source organism: Alentia gelatinosa (assembly GCA_950022655.1). Lineage (NCBI taxonomy): Eukaryota > Metazoa > Annelida > Polychaeta > Phyllodocida > Polynoidae > Alentia > Alentia gelatinosa. The sequence goes on along the minus strand of OX465584.1, from coordinate 65,360,052 downwards.
CCACTCTATGTACACTTACAAAGGTTGATTCAATATTTTTGGTAAGTATAAGGAAAAACCTATTTACACAAAACTAGGCTCCTCAAGTTGAAAAAACAATGGATGTTTATTATTGCCACTTCCTGAAGTGATCCAGTTTAGATCACAACCAAAGTACAGTACCTTCTGATGCGAAAATGTCAGACGAGCTACTCAGGTTGACTGATTCAACAAGACATAGCAACGCCCCTACCACACCGTGTGAACACGCGGTGTTAACATATCGGGTTGACGAAGCTTCAACAAGATAATGTACACAGTGACAGGACGTGATAGTGGGACTGTCAAGTCAAACACAACACCGGGCTGGCGACTTCCAGCAAGGTAAGAAGAACCACACTCACCTTGGGTTTCCTCCATGTTCTGAACGAACTTGGCAGTGGGGTTTGCACAAACCCCATGTTTAGAGTTGTTCTGATCGAAAAACTCCACAGGAAGTGCGTGGAAATACACGTAGTAACCCCCAAGTGAAGCCGACACGAACGGGCGATGTGCAAACATCGAACGCAGCCGGCCGTACAAACGACAACACGGGTCACATGACAATCTCGTGACGCGCCGACTAATCAGAACGCCGCAACGGGTATGTTAATGAGGCCGCGGCGTTGTCCGCGGCCCGTTTCCCGCTTCTCTCTATTCCATGGTCGCTACGTGGTGGGGAAAGAGCTCGACGATTGGCCCCATTCAACACACAAAGTACAGTACCTTGACACAGGTGTGCCAAGTAAAGCCGGGGAGGCTAATCCAGATACCAGAGTACTGGACTCACCTGACCACTGAGAGGGTTCAGAGAACCCAGCAAACGAGGATCCAAGGATTCACTCTTCTCAGAGAGAACATACAAGAATGCCTGTCAACCCACTGTGAGCCCGGCCTATATATATGCCGAGTTACCTAATCCAGGTGGCCCCGTGTGCAGGTTCACCGGAATCACTACACAACAGGGACCGACATCCCGCGCCCTCTTTCGGAGAGCGAAAGAACCACTGCTAGACCCTTACATGTACATGGCTTGTGTTGTAATTATAGATACATTATCTACACCTTGTGTGGTAATTATCTAAACCTTATGTGGTAATTATGAATACATCAATTATATTGTAATTACAAATACATTGTATTGCAGCTATCTAAACCGTATATTGTAGTTATCTATACATTATACTCTCGGTATCTCTATTAGAAATTCCTTTATTGATCTGAAGAATAGACACCGAAACCAGAGAGAGCAAAATGTAAGACTACAAGATCACCTCAAATATTTCCCACCAAATATCCCAAGACGAAACAAGACTGGATAACTTCTGAGTAAACAAGCTCTATGTAACATTCCGATGCTGAGTGAACTTCCTTTTATGACGATATATCGGATGCGCTGGGAAACTCGAAATGATTCACGGCTATAGAAAACTAGGATGGGGCACAGTGACACCGTTAAAAACACTCCCTGCTACTAAATCCTAGCTGAGACTGCATTATTTGTCAGTCGCTGATATGTACCTTGTTGACAACTGACATCTATGAGGGTCAGAGATCACTGAGAATGAGACTCCAAGGAACCGGAGAACGTTGAGTAATTGCACACTTGTCATCTAAAGCCTGATGCCCATCTACCGATTCAGGGTCGAGCGATTAGTTACCAAATCGTATAGGAGTCTGTCAACTGGTCGTAGGCAAATTACGTAACCCTTCGCTCGACCGGTGGACATTGAGGAGATGGGGTGCTGGATATTAGTCCTAAGCAAATCGGTCTACTAATCGGTGACTCACCCTTGCCTAGCTGTCCTACATCTACCGACTACAGCCAACTCAGTTAAAGCCTGCCCCCACCTACCACGATTCTGGTCCCGATTGGCCTTACGATGGCCTTCCCGACACCATTCCGATTCTAGCGTGAGGTCAGCCAAAATCGTGGTAGGTGGGACAGGTTTCTGCGATTCCGTCCACGACAGGTCACGATAGGCTGCGATAAAAACGCCAATCGTAGAGGTCCCAATAATTTCCAACATGTTGGAAATTTCGTAGCCTGTCGTTGGGTATCGTAGCCTATCGGGAAGATATCGTGGTCAGCGCGTATGATTCACCGATGGGATCACGACAGAGGTCTACGATTCGGGGACCTCCCGATAGGTCACGATTTCGCCATTTCAAATCGTAGCGATCGGGAAGCATGTCGTGGCCTATCGTGGTAGGTGGGAGTCCCCTCTTAGGATGCCTTGGGTGAGACAAATTACCGTCCGTTTGTCGCCGACAAAGGTACATGAATGTTCCGAAATCGGTAGATGGGCATTGGGCTTAAGAGGTTTGTGTGTGATATAAAAAGTTTGCATAATGCTGCCCTCGATCACATCCATTATATTGAGATATTATATAGATGAATATATATGCATAGACAATGATCGATGGTTTTGAGGACAGGCGGCCGTAAACGACAAGGGGTTAAAGCGTCGTAATGCATGAGTGCTAGCGGATGTATTATGACTCGAACCTCGAGTGGTTTACAAAGCTGCCTGCCCACATAATCATCCTCTGTTGCAATTATTATTCATCTTTTCAAATGAATTAAACCCAGTATTGAAGAGTATAAGAATAGGGACTTTTTTTTTGCTCTATAGCACTAAGGGACTATTTTTCCGTATACCATGGCTTCGAGGCCGTATACCACAGGTTTGAATCCGAATACCACCACAGTCATGGTATCTGACAGGTGTTATACAATGGGTCGTGGTTTACTGAGTTCCCATACATTTCCAATGGGGTCTTTGTATACGATGGATAATAAATAATGGGCCGTGGTTTACTGAGTCTCCATACATTATCAATGGGGTCTTTGTAGACGACAGATAATAAATAATTGGCCATGGTTTACTGAGTCCCCATACATTTCCAATGGGCTCTTTGTATACGATGGATGATAGATAATGGGCCGTGGTTTGCTGAGTCCCCATACATTATCAATGGGGTCTCTGTATACCATGTATATTAGATAATGGGCCGTGGTTTACTGAGTCCCAATACATTTCCAATGGGCTCTTTGTATACGATGGATAATAGATAATGGGCCGTGGTTTGCTGAGTCCCCATACATTATCAATGGGGTCTCTGTATACGATAGATAATAAAGTGGATTCCTCCCTACAGACCAGCTCGATAATACAAACAGGTCTTTATCAAGAACCCGTTGACTGAATACTAAACATCGTATTTCACGTTTACGAAGCGCTTAGTGATATGAACACCTCGCAATTCAATACAGATATGAACCCGTAACTTCTCAATATGGAAATGATAAAGTGATACCTACAAACCAGGGGTAGAGTAGGCAGTGGGTGTACGGTTTATGGAGGCCTTGAGCCCGGGACGATTTGAGCCCTGGACGCCTTGAGCCTTTCTGTGGACGACTTGAGCCTACCCTGTGGACGCCTTGAGCCTACCCCGTTTTGGTTTCCTTGAGATTCTAGATGTAAAAACTTTGAAAAGTGCACTTATACTGGTTAATTGTCATATATATACAACCCTAACCCTTATCCAACCCTTTTCTAACCCTAACCCGCCAATCGGAACTAAAATGGGGTAGGCTCAAGGCGTCCACAGGGTGGGCTCAAGGCGTCCACATTTTCGCGCTGACAGCGGGCTCAAACGGTAAAAGGCTCCAGGCGTCCAATTCTCCGGTGTACATGGACAGAGGGAGACAGAGGGACACGAATATACAAAGTGAGATAGAGAGGGAGACAAGGAAAGACAGAGAGAGTGGTAGAAAGACACAGGGAGGCAGAGTATGAGACACACACAGACAAAGAGATACACAAAGAGAGACAGACAGACAGAAACCAAGGGAGACAGAGACAGACATAGAGATTCAGACAGAGAGAGACAGACTGATGCAGGGAGGGGCAGACAGAGAACAGAGGTAGTCAGAGATAGAGACACAGAAATACAGAAGTAGATAGAGATAGAGACATAGACAGACAGAAACAGAGACAGAAATAGACAAAGAGAGATAGACAGAGACAGATAGAGATAGAGACAGACAGATAGAGATAGACAGAGACAGACTGATGCAGGGAGGGGCAGACAGAGAAACAGAGGTAGAGACACAAAAATACAGAAGTAGATAGAGATAGAGACATAGACAGAGAGAAACAGAGACAGAAATAGACAAAGAGAGATAGACAGAGACAGATAGAGACAGACAGACAGAGATAGACAGAGAGAGACTGATGCAGGGAGGGGCAGACAGAGAAACAGAGGTAGAGACACAGAAATACAGAAGTAGATAGAGATAGAGACATAGACAGACAGAAACAGAGACAGAAATAGACAAAGAGAGATAGACAGAGACAGATAGAGATAGAGACAGACGATTTGAGCCCTGGACGCCTTGAGCCTTTCTGTGGACGACTTGAGCCTACCCTGTGGACGCCTTGAGCCTACCCCGTTTTGGTTTCCTTGAGATTCTAGATGTAAAAACTTTGAAAAGTGCACTTATACTGGTTAATTGTCATATATATACAACCCTAACCCTTATCCAACCCTTTTCTAACCCTAACCCGCCAATCGGAACTAAAATGGGGTAGGCTCAAGGCATCCACAGGGTGGGCTCAAGGCGTCCACTTTTTCGCGCTGACAGCGGGCTCAAACGGTAAAAGGCTCAAGGCGTCCAATTCCCCGGTGTACATGGACAGAGGGAGACAGAGGGACACGAATATACAAAGTGAGATAGAGAGGGAGACAAGGAAAGACAGAGAGAGTGGTAGAAAGACACAGGGAGGCAGAGTATGAGACACACACAGACAAAGAGATACACAAAGAGAGACAGACAGACAGAAACCAAGGGAGACAGAGACAGACATAAAGATTCAGACAGAGAGAGACAGACTGATGCAGGGAGGGGCAGACAGAGAAACAGAGGTAGAGAAACAGAAATACAGAAGTAGATAGAGATAGAGACATAGACAGACAGAAACAGAGACAGAAATAGACAAAGAGAGATAGACAGAGACAGATAGAGACAGACAGACAGATAGAAATAGACAGAGACAGACTGATGCAGGGAGGGGCAGACAGAGAAACAGAGGTAGAGACACAGAAATACAGAGGTAGATAGAGATAGAGACATAGACAGACAGAAACAGAGACAGAAATAGACAAAGAGAGATAGACAGAGACAGATAGAGACAGACAGACAGAGATAGACAGAGAGAGACTGATGCAGGGAGGGGCAGACAGAGAAACAGAGGTAGAGACACAGAAATACAGAAGTAGATAGAGATAGAGACATAGACAGACAGAAACAGAGACAGAAATAGACAAAGAGAGATAGACAGAGACAGATAGAGATAGAGACAGACAGACAGAGATAGACACAGAGAGACTGATGCAGTGAGGGGCAGACAGAGAAACAGAGGTAGAGACACAGAAATACAGAAGTAGATAGAGATAGGGACATAGACAGACAGAAACAGAGACAGAAATAGACAAATAGAGATAGACAGAGACAGATAGAGATAGAGACAGACAGACATAGATAGACAGAGAGAGACTGATGCAGGGAGGGGCAGACAGATAGAGATAGAGACAGACAGACAGAGATAGACAGAGAGAGATAGAGACAGATATGGAGGGAGGCCCTGAATGTGGATTATGTATTGTGGTGACACAATACCAGGTAGAATACAGACAGACAGAGACATAGAGAGACATAGAGAGACAGACAGATAGACAGAGATTAAGACAGACAGAAGCAGACAGAGGCCCTGGATGTGGACACTTTACAGTTTGAAATGATACCAGGATGGGATAGAATAGAGGCAGACAGAGACATAGAGAGAGAGACAGAGACAGAGAGACACAGACAGACAGACAGACACAGACAGACACAGACAGACAGACACAGACAGACAGACACAATCAGACACAGACAGACACAGACAGACACAGACAGACACAGACATACAGAGACAGACAGAGACAGACAGACAGACAGAGACAGAGACAGACACAGACACAGACAGACAGAAACAGACAGAGACAGACAGACACAGACAGACACACAGAGATTAAGACAGACAGAGGCAGACAGACAGACAGACAGAGACATACAGACAGAGACAGACAGACAGACACAGACAGACACAGACAGACAGACATAGACAGACACAGACAGACACAGACAAACAGACAGACACAGACAGACAGACAGAGACAGACAGACAGAGACAGACAGAGACAGACAGAGACAGACAGAGACAGACAGAGACAAACAGACAGTCAGAGACAGACAGGGACAGACAGACACAGACACAGACACACACAGACACACACAGACAGACACAGACAGACAAAAACAGACAGACAGATACACAGAGATTAAGGCAGACAGAGGCAGACAGACAGACACAAACAGACAGACAGACAGACAGACAGACACACACACATACACACACAGACACACACAGACACACACAGACACACAGAGACAGAGACCCTGGATGTGGATGCGTTTGAAGGGTGTGGTAGAATGGAGACAGCGCGTGGGCGTGAGGGTAGGTGCGGGGATGATAGAGGAGACCGCCTCTCCAGGTGTACAGGGGTGGGGTGTGCGGGGTGGGGTGTGCGGGGTGCGGTGTGCGGGGTGCGGGGTGCACTGGGGTGTGGTACGGGGTGTGCGGTGTGCGGGGTGCACTGGGGTGTGGTACGGGGTGTGCGGGGTGCGGGGTGCACTGGGGTGTGGTACGGGGTGTGCGGGGTGCGGGGTGCACTGGGGTGTTGTACGGGGTGTGCGGGGTGCGGTGTGCGGGGTGCGGTGTGCGGGCTGCACTGGGGTGTGGTACGGGGTGTGCGGGGTGCGGGGTGCACTGGGGTGTTGTACGGGGTGTGCGGGGTGTGGTGTGTGGTGTGCGGGGTGCGGGGTGCACTGGGGTGTGGTACGGGGTGTGCGGTGTGCGGGGTGCACTGGGGTGTGGTACGGGGTGTGCGGTGTGCGGGGTGCACTGGGGTGTGGTACGGGGTGTGCGGTGTGCGGGGTGCACTGGGGTGTGGTACGGGGTGTGCGGGGTGCGGTGTGTGGTGTGCGGGGTGCGGTGTGCACTGGGGTGTTGTACGGGGTGTGCGGGGTGCGGGGTGTGGTGTGCGGTGTGCGGGGTGCGGGGTGCACTGGGGTGTGGTACGGGGTGTGCGGGGTGCGGGGTGTGGTGTGCGGTGTGCACTGGGGTGTTGTACGGGGTGTGCGGGGTGCAGGGTGTGGTGTGCGGTGTGCGGGGTGCACTGGGGTGTTGTACGGGGTGTGCGGGGTGCGGTGTGTGGTGTGCGGGGTGCGGTGTGCACTGGGGTGTTGTACGGGGTGTGCGGGGTGCGGGGTGCACTGGGGTGTGGTACGGGGTGTGCGGGGTGCGGGGTGCACTGGGGTGTGGTACGGGGTGTGCGGGGTGCGGGGTGTGGTGAGCGGTGTGCGGGGTGCACTGGGGTGTTGTACGGGGTGTGCGGGGTGCGGTGTGTGGTGTGCGGTGTACGGGGTGCACTGGGGTGTGGTACGGGGTGTGCGGGGTGCGGGGTGCCCTGGGGTGTGGTACGGGGTGTGCGGGGTGCGGGGTGCACTGGGGTGTGGTACGGGGTGTGTGGTGTGCGGTGTGCGGGGTGCGGTGTGTGGTGTGCGGTGTGTGGTGTGCGGGGTGCGGGGTGCACTGGGGTGTGGTACGGGGTGTGCGGGGTGCGGGGTGCACTGGGGTGTGGTACGGGGTGTGCGGGGTGCGGTGTGCGGGGTGCGGTGTGTGGGGTGCACTGGGGGGTTTTCCGGGGTGTGCGGGGTGCGGGGTGCACTGGGGTGTGGTACGGGGTGTGCGGGGTGCGGGGTGCACTGAGGTGTTGTACGGGGTGTGCGGGGTGCGGTGTGTGGTGTGCGGTGTGTGGGGTGCACTGGGGTGTTGTACGGGGTGTGCGGGGTGCGGGGTGCACTGGGGTGTGGTACGGGGTGTGCGGGGTGCGGGGTGCGGGGTGCGGTGTGTGGTGTGCGGGGTGCGGGGTGCACTGGGGTGTGGTACGGGGTGTGCGGGGTGCGGTGTGTGGTGTGCGGGGTGGGGTGTGCACTGGGGTGTGGTACGGGGTGTGCGGGGTGCGGTGTGTGGTGTGCGGGGTGCACTGGGGTGTTGTACGGGGTGTGCGGGGTGCGGTGTGCACTGGGGTGTGGTACGGGGTGTGCGGGGTGCGGTGTGTGGTGTGCGGTGTGCGGGTGCACTGGGGTGTGGTACGGGGTGTGCGGGGTGCGGTGTGTGGTGTGCGGGGTGGGGTGTGCACTGGGGTGTGGTACGGGGTGTGCGGGGTGCGGTGTGTGGTGTGCGGGGTGCGGGGTGCACTGGGGTGTGGTATGGGGTGTGCGGGGTGCGGTGTGTGGTGTGCGGGGTGGGGTGTGCACTGGGGTGTGGTACGGGGTGTGCGGGGTGCGGTGTGTGGTGTGCGGGGTGCACTGGGGTGTGGTACGGGGTGTGCGGGGTGCGGTGTGTGGTGTGCGGTACGGGGGGTGCGGTGTGCACTGGGGTGTGGTACGGGGTGTGGCATCACACGTAGATAAAGGCACACCGTAACGGGTGCGGGAGGTGTACAGGGGAGCGGTAATGTGGAGATGGGTATCGTTTGTTATTTGCTGGAAATGCAAGCGCACTGATGTGTGGCCAAGTATGACATCGGGAAAACACTGCAAACAGGAAGTGTTTGGTAAGAGACCCGTCGTTCCATGTTATCGCCTAGACTCTAGTACAGTCCACTGTTGACTAGATTGGCAACGTTCCCATGTCTACGTTGAGCTACGATACCGTGGGCCGTGTAATAATCCAGGATAAATCATAGAAATTGTCCGCTGATCGTCCTAGGCCAATGTTGTTGTATAAGCCATTTGGTCTTAGATCTAGGAGAGTTCAAGGATACGATCTCATGCATCCTTTGACAAGTCGTTGAATAAATGTATCATGCAACTCTCCTTTGTCCTCCAAATTTTCCTAAGTCGTCTAAAATGCTCCTACACCAAGGACACCCATAGGGCTGTCGTATATTGAGCTTGTTTTTTTATAATACAATATTATAAGTTGTGATTTTAATTGTATTCAGTGGGTTTTTTAACAAAATGGCTGGTTATGGTGGAAGAGAAGGGAATGTCCATCATTTAAAGACAGAAAAGAGGGTCTGGAGGAGCTGAATGATTGTAAGTTCATTCAACACTTCCTCGGACATGTGGCCCTTTGAATAATCCAGGATATATCGTAGAAATTGTCCCATGTCTATCGGACCTCAGGCTTAGGTTCAAGGGATTTATCCTGAAGAGGCATCTGCGACAATTTCCAAGAGGGATTTTATGAAACGATCTCATTTATGAAACAATATTTGACGTTGATCGTACCAAACTTCGTCCATCTTGAGTCAGATCTTGCCGTCCAGCCCTACGATACATCCTGGGCCCTGTTTTTTAGTCACGACATCCTATATGGAAGACATCCTACAGCTGTCAGTGTACTATAGATAAGACATCTTTGAGATCGGCCAAGGATTGTCCCTCAAGGACACTTAGGCTGCAGCCAGGTATACTATAGACAAGACATCTTTAGGGTCACCTGGTTCAAAATGTCTTCCAAAGTGTCTTAGACCTAAGACATCTATGGACATGTCGTACAGAATGCGCAACTTCACCTCCCGTTAGAATTAAGCAATGAAATTAAGGGATACATATAACTTATAATGGTACCAAATATGAAGAAGATCCCCATCTCCAATCCGAAGATATTGGCGTTTGAATTTCTTGGGAGATGGGAGGGTACACTGGCCTCTTATATATATAAGTTTGTCCAATCCCCTAAATATTTGAAATTTCAAGAAATGTTATAAATGCTTATAACTTAAGAAAGACTAATATTACATGGTGACACACATTATATTTTACCCAGAATACCTTTATCATATATTACATTTAAATGAACAGCTCTGAACCATATTTGGGGTGTTGGGCAACACAGGGGTGTCGGACAACACGAGGGGTGTCGGACAACATGGTAATAGTATTGCTCAAAACAATGAGAAAAATAATATTTGAGGCTATAATCATTTATATTTTAAATGAAGTGATAATAAGCTATATTTAACAAAGCAAACCACTCAATTACTGATAATAAACAACCCCAAAATCATAACTTATAATACAGCATGTTGTCCGACACCCTAGGGTGTCGGACAACATGTTTTCAGATTTGAACCATAAAAAGTATATTTTTTCATTTAGAAAAAAATCAACCTTGGTATTCATGAGTGGTAGGGATACTTAATATAAGCAGGAATATTTGTTATTCCATTATGATTATTGTTTCTTTTATACATCCTTTAGAGATGTGTGGTCCAACACACCATTTTTTGGAAAAATATTATCATGGAATCATAATGTTCTGATATCAGAATGGATAATCCGATTGTGTTGAAACTTTCAGGTATCACAGCCAGGATTCTTGTCAGCATTGTACAATAAAGGAAACTTGATTTCTCTCAATATATTTCATTAGTATTGTCCACTGAAAGTCGGGGTGTTGAACAACATGCTCTATGGGGCTCTATGTTGGAAAATTTGAAGGTCCTAGATATTTTTCACCATTTTAATATTTTTACCAATTTTCAAAATTATATTGTCTACACTTCTCATGACGTATGCTTTAAACATGTTAATAAATACAATTGGCTCAAAATTGTGTCTCCTAGATTTTGAACTAAGTGAAAATCACTAGAAAATCACAGTTTTTGTTGATTTTCGGAAGGAAAAATTCCTCAGAGCTCTACAAAACCCTATGTTGGAAAGAAAGACTATCAAAAGATGCACCAAATAATTTCATTTTTATATTGATGAGATACGTTTATACAACATGAACCTTGAATAAGCTTATTTTGGCAATTTAGCAGGTTTTAAAAATCCCACCCATTTAACGGCGATCTCACGTGGCGCACTACGATACTCTCTTTAGTACAGCCGCCATTTTGTGTCTTCCAAACAGTCTTCCAATCGCAGAGATGTCTTAGGCTATCGTTGGCCGATTATGTCGTGACTGAAAAACAGGGCCCTGGATTAGTAAACAGGCCACCGGAGTTGGTCGGGTTAAATCCCACACTGTATCAGTCTGGGTGCGCCTCAAACCAAGTAGATTTGTTCTATATTATACTAAAAAATAAGTAGACAAGGAAATAAAAAAAATGATAAATTGGCTTCAAGGTTATGAAATAACACAATCTTCAAGTAGTACACAAGGTCTGGCAGGAGAGACATATCCCGTAGTGACTTGCTTAAGTCCTTGATTATGAACTTCCAGTAGATAACTAAAGGCATATCGGACAATTTGGCTTGATAAATTAGTCAAATGTAGATTGGCCCATTTTACCTAGAATAAGATGAACTAGACGCAACATTAGATGTACTCATTGGGACGTAGAATGATTCCCAAGGAACAAGTTTTGACTGATAATTCACAAAATTTCAAAAGCACCAGGTGACGCCACCGTGCAATGTCTGATATGCCTTTAAAGGCATATCCTACAATTCACAGCGGTGCCACCTGGTAATTTTAGAATAAAGTCAATTGTTAGTCAAAAATGTTTTTTGGGGATTCCTTCTAATTCTAATTAGTAAATTTAACATTTTGTCCAGTCTATCCAATCTTGATGATAGGTAAGATAGGCCAATTTACATTAACTTGATTTACATAGGAAATGTACTGAAAAATATGGTTTTCTTCAATGCTTTCAAAAACTAGGACGGTGACTTATGATTTTCAAAACCTAAATAAGTAATATAGAGAAACAGGCTTACTGTCTCCGTACGGATAAAATACGCGGTGAAATCGGCGATCAGATGAACCGATGACGGAGGCAGAGGTTCATCTGATCGCCGATTTTACCAAGTATTTTATCCGTACGGAGACAGTCAGCCTGTTTCTCTATTATTATATACCTTAAAATATCGAATTTCTAACTTTGCTACTGGGGGAATATTTGGATTTTGCCGCCGTACATGCCCTGTACGCCACATACATACCCCGTACGTCACCTAGGTGTCGTACGGGTATAAATACGACATGGGTAGGAGCGGGCAGTATGTGTAGGATATACTACCACAGGTATATAATAATACTATATATGTACTATAATCTGTGAAAGTTTGAGAAAAATGACATGAGAATACATATATTCTAATATGAAATTATCATAATATTGATCTATATATCAAAAACTAGCACTGTGACCCCCAATTTTAAAGGTAGATATGTGTTCCACAAGACATGGAGATCATCATATTAAATTATCATAAAATTGACATGGGTTTTAATTTGGAAGTCAAATTGTTCGATATTGTCCCTTAAAGTCAATAAGGAGGAAGTCTGGGGCTAAGTATAGACTTGATTATAGGCAATCAGAATATACCATTATGAAATGCATTACACCATGTAGGCTTCCTATAGCAGGCCCAGGAATTGGAGACAAGGGTGTGGGAGGCAGGCGTTGGCGGGCACACCTCTCATAAGATCTCACACTCTCTAAGTGGTATTCTGTACTCTCACTTCGCTCTATGGGAGAAGAATTCTTAACGAACTAGGCTTAGAGCCTTGAGAATCCACTGGCCTGCCTACCATACTAAAGCCGCACATCAATGCAACCCAAAGATTCCTATATAATCTCAATGATTCCACCCCATTCTCTGGAGAAGAAAACAAACAGAAAACCCTTTCCATAAGCCTATCCCTAACCCTATCCTTAACCCTAACTCTCTCCCCAACCCCATCCCTTACCCTATACTAACCTTAACCGTACACCTACATAACTGGACTTATTTTCTATATCAGCTGGTTTATTTGTCTGAAAGCTAATTAGTCAGACCCTTCCTTCTATATGAAAATGTCTTATTCATAAGTGTCTGAAACGGGTCGAGTTCTCCAATCGATTTCTCAAAAAGGGATCGAGTTCTTCTGATACCTACGGGTCCAGTTCGTTTCGGGTCCAGTTCTCCTGTAACCGTAATTATATAGAACGTCCTGACCATGCTGTACAAGCTACAAAATGAGATGACAATTTATGGTTTATACGGAACGAGGCGTTTACAGACAGACGTACAAACCGTAAATTATTATCGAGTTTTGTGGCTTGTACAAGCATGGTAGGTCGTTCTATATATATATATATATATATATATATATATATATATATATACTATATACTCAATTTAGGTATTGAACGATTAGGTGTTGGCGGCGAGTACTGAGGAAGTGACCGATCGGCGTCTCTCCCGCGGTGCGGCGAGGGTGCGCTGTTGTTGCTGGTCGATGAAACTTTAAATCCCATTGGTCAGTTTTGTTTACTGAATGTGAGCATGCGAATCATTGGTCCAGATCGATCGCACCGTCATCGATGTGGCCAATCCGGTCCAGTGGACAGCATGTTTTTCTGTTTTGTGCAATTTGTGGTGGAGTGGACCCTGTGGGGTTTCAGTGCTGCCACCTAGTAGGGAGTTTGAGAAGTCTGGTTCCCTGTCTGCCGAAACTGCTCAGCCTTGCTCTGTGAAGAGCTTTGGCTGGGGCTAGTTTCATAAGTATGGCACCAGATAGGTTTGAGCCTATCGGTGTCATTTTTGCGTCTGGAGGTTCCGTAGAATGTCCAGTTCCCAGTAGTTTCGATTTTGAAAATCTCGTCAGGCCTCTGCCAAGGCTTGGATACTTCGTATCATTTGAACAGCAACTTTTATTGATCGGTCACTTCAGTGGTCATATGGGTAGGACAGAGGTATATTTATGAGTTCGAATTTTTCCTGTAGCGTCGTCATTGGCTCTCCGTGGCCGGCGCTTTGATCCGACATTACAGACAAAAAAATTGATGTGGCATTTGATTTGTCCTATCCATATTTACTGTCCATTGTGTTTAGACCGCTTGGAGCCTGGGTTGCTAGCCGGTGGATCCAATTGTATTCGATTTTGTCTCTTAATCTACCTGCCCCCTTGCTGTTTGGGTGCCGGTAGAAGAAGTCCAAAATCCGAACTGACACATCTTCAATGCCATTGTGATCTGGTTCGTTGAAGTGTGTCGGCACATCACTGATGTGTGAATGAGACTGAATGGATCTCAGGTGCTCTGAGATTTGTTCTTTTATTTTGCGTTTCGTCTGGCCTACATATTGTATACCACACATACAATATATCACATTTGAGCTATTGCATGTGATGTTGTGTCTTGCCTGGTGTTGCCTTCCGGTGCTTTTAGATTGGAAGGTGTTATCCCTTTTTAGTATCCAACAATATTTGCAGTTCAGTTTTCTGCATTTGTTGTCGCGGTTGGATACCGTTTTGTCCGCTACACTATCTGGTCGTAGTGTGTTTTCGCCCGTACTACGTGGTCTTTCACGTTTTTCGGGCGTCTGTAGCCTTTGACAACGTTTTTCGGGCGTCTGTAGCCTTTGACTCAAATATACTCAATTTAGCCTAACAATTAGTATTTTAATCAACGTGTATGGGGAAGTGTTCCGTTTTTTGCCGTACGGAATTTTCATGTTATATAGCAAAACGGTGCGTATTTACAGTATATACGGCATGGGTATATAGTAAGGATGCTTATTGACCACGTTATACAAAATCAGCAGAGGAAACTAAAGGAACAGGGAAAGCTGGACACGTTGTAGTGTAGGCCACTGAGAATGCAGCATATTGCAAAGAGACTTGACAAAACTACAAATATGCCCCTCTGCAAAACCGGGTAGCTGACTGTTTCAGGGCAGATGTCGGGAGGCAATCACCACCATGTCAAATCGTTACTAAAGTGGGAAACACACTGTACGATTTCGTTCCCACCGATTAACTCCCTAAATCGGAAGGACATTTTAACTAGTCTCAGGCGAATTTGCGCTGGGCATCGACCATCACAGCAGGATTTATAGATGGGGTTAGTGGTCATTAGTGAGAATTTATCTTAAGCAAATTCTGTTCACACTGAACTACTGACTTCCTATTTTCTCGGAAATTTTAGGCCACCAAAAAAGGAACAAGCAATAAATCTTAGAATATGGGAGCTAAATCGTTGAGCTGGCCTCAGTCTGTGTGTGGCAGGGGCATTTCTGCTCACCTAGCGACTAATTATGGGCCAAAGTCGGTAGGCACCACGGGGGGTATTTCTTAAACCGGCGACAACGGGAAGGAACACGTTCCTTAATTTATCGCTACCGATTTCGGAACATTAGACTGCAATTTGTCAGTGACAAAGGTACATTTGCATGGGTGGGATTTCCAAATCTTAGGCAAATTACTGTAGGGGAGTGCCACACTGGCCGTTACATTTAATAGGCCTCGCCTGAGCTTACAATTGTTCTTTTGTCGCCGAGAAAGGAACATCATGTTCCTAAATCGCACAGTGTGTATGGGCATTAAGAATGTTTAATACAAGGGTCCAATGTATCCTCTTTGTGTTCTCTCCCATTGAGAGAAAATTCCTCACACATCGGTCTGTAAGTTACTCACAGAGTAGGGGTATCCACGCAACAACCTTTCTTCTGTAGTTGACTCCACTCCATGTAGAGTGAAGCCTCCGGTGCCTAGAATAAGCTCTTCCTCCAGTGAGGAGCGGCTTTTCTCTCTAGTTCTCTACTAGATCTTAACTTCGTACTCACTGCTGCTCTCAGCAGGCACCGCAGAGGTATACCCCTCTGCTGCTACGTCAGCAACTCGTGTGATCATTCCCTTCCTTATACAGACGATCTGCTCTATGTCTTACTTCCGACTACAGCCATCTTACTTCGTGTTACCGGCTCTGTTCACACGCCAAACCTTATCATGATGGCCAGTTGAAATACTCATTACCAAAATGACAATATAACCTTGGACAAGCGCGTAGTGCACTGGAATAGTTTGGCTTTTGTAAGATTGGTCCCTGATCAGCAATGCAGAAGACTCCATGAGACTGCAGCATATTGCAAATGTCCTTCTGCAAAAACCTGGTTTAGCCGACTGTCTCAGGGGAGATATCTGGAGGCAATCACCACCATTTTACTAAGAATGTTTAACACGGGGGCACATACCATAGAACAAAATATTCACGTGAGAAATATTGTTTATATCTTATCACACATAAATAAGCGAAAGCCTCTTGGATTACCTGCATGAATCAAAGTTTGGTCGCTCAAGATATAGCAAACAGAAATTATGCGTTCAATGAAATAATGAAAAAAAAGAGATTTGATCTACCCCTACATTTATAAATACATTTACCCTCCACCCACAATGAAACTGCCAGAACAAAGCCTCTCTCCAATGGAAATTATACAAGAAAATGTCCCTTAATATATGGAAACGGTGACGCCCAGCCATACATTATGAATAGCGGTTGTATGAACGACACACATATATGGCAGGGAACTTTGCCTCTTTTTTTCTGGCGGCGCTATTTTCGAGGCGGAAGATAAATAGGTGAGCTGGAAAGAGTCCTGCCCAGGCCGCGTCTGTCTCACCAGGTCCGGAACATAAATATCTCCCGGTCACAATGTGCCGGCAGGAGTGGTGAGGATTCCGGGAAAACTTTGCCACACACTGCACGAAAACATCCATTTTACATGAATGCGCCCGGCGTATATAAGAATGACTTTTGCGTATATAAGGTCGTACTATTCCCCGTGTAGGCGTATATAATCGTCCAGTGAAGAGGGCTTCACTGGGAGCGGGTGGGGGGCGGGGGTGGCGGGTGGGGGGACGGGGGGCTCCTACTGAGGACACCTATACTTCTACCAACACAAACGGGCGGGAGGCAGCGGGGGGAGAGGATATTTCCTCTCATATACGCCGGGTGTGAAATACAGCCAAGACGCATCCGTATATAAACCCTTGGCGTACATATATGAAAACAAGTCAATATTCAGCCAGTACATACACTTCCGAGATGGCGTATATAGGAATAAAATGGTGGTTTCCCCGCAGTGACATAATATAATACACAGTAAATTGTTAACAATTTTAGTAGAATATACAAGATATTATCGTAAATGTGGGCGGTATGTTACCGTAATCCTATCTCGATGGTTTTTTTTAGATCTTCATTACTCTGAAAAAGCTTCGGCAGCACGCGGCATGACTCGTTCAGTCTTCCTCGGTACACAAAATATAAGATTTGATGTTGGTTTTTTTTAGTAATTTTTATTAGGGAATATTGTATGTACAATCACTGAATTCGGCTATTGAACCGTTCTTCCATTCGGGCCCTTGCCCCTACTCCTCATTCTAACAGCGGGTGTTAAACCGAATGGGCAGTGGGTACCATTTTTGTGTAAGTCTTTGGTATGACCCGACCGGGGTTTGAACCCAAGACCTCCCATGCTCGAGGCGAACACCCCTACCACTTGGCCACCGAGCTTGTAATTATAACATTGCTCATTATTTCAGTTTTATCGATGTAATTATTCAGTCCTTAGTTCATAGTTCTCTTCAGTGCTTGTGCATAATGAATGGTGATGTCGTCGTAAAGTTTTTGTTCTTCATAGATAGATTGGTGTCCTCTGGTATACCATGTACGAACAGTATCTAAGTTAGATGTTTACAAGTTCCAATAAAGTGCCAGGGTTGAAAATTCGTCTGATGGGATTCCTCTTCTCAACTACTCGGCACTGTATTGAAATGGTGTCATTACATTTTTTTTTCTTCTCTACAGTTCCATAAACACCATATTGAGGTATCCCGTAATTCAGTCTGTTAACAGGATCCGATGTTAGCTGGTTTCCATCATTATATAATTATAACCTTGGGCCACATCCTAAAATTATTGCAGTTAATGCAGTTATGACAGAAATGGAAATTTCAGATGTTTCTACATTTACATGCCAAATTATATTCAGTTTCTACAGTTAGAAATCGGAAAACAGTGGTTCATCAGGGGACAGGCGGCTATGGTGCGGCCAGCCAGTCGGGAGCGGATCATTTACTCACGCGGAGAAGGAGCTATAACGCCTAATAACTGATTAAAATGGCATTTTTCATGTCATTTTAGGAATATGATAATAACAAAACGTGTTAAGTCTAACTGTAGTGATTCCGTTCACGGCTTTTTATACTATACCTACAGCTCTTTGTATACCATGGAAAATGAATAAATTCATAAGTCATGGTTTGCAAAGTCCCTATTGAAAATGGACGGGGACTCAGTAAACCACTACTCATTGTTTAAAAACACGCTACATGTACTCATGTACCGGAAATTGACAAGTATAAAATTCTATCCTCACCCGGATCCAATAACGGAAGACCCCAGGGTGCGAATCGCATTGTTTGAAAATAAAAATAAAATTTAAAAGACATGTCAGATACAATAACCGTTGGATAAGGATTCAAATTCAGTGGGTGCGGCCTCAAAGCCATTGTGTACGAAAAATCAGTACCGTTTTTATTATAGAGCAAATAAGATATGTCCTTCCCTATTGATATACACTTTGACATAGCAACTCCTGTATGGATTAAAAGAAATACAACAAAATATGGTTTTGTGAACAGGCGGCTCTATAATGACGCTCGTGTATCACTACGCGTCAATCTCTCGTGGTTTACGGCCACTTGTCCACAAAACCATCGATAACTGTCTACATGCACACACACACACACACACACACACGTATTTATATATGATATTTATTGGCCAATGAATAAATAGTATATTAATAATTGATATACAAGAATAGACACAAAGGCGAGGTTATATAATGATGACGCAAAAAAGGATTTGGAAATTGAAGGTTTATTGAAGGAGTCTGAGTATGTATATATATATACATATATATGGGAAAATAAAGCAGACTTTATTATAGTATAAAGTATTGTAACGGAGAGTGGAGAGAGGGGTACGGTAACTCCTTGTCCCCCGGGAGGCCCTGAGACGTGGAGGGGCCCTCCGGTCCTCCGGTTGGAGAGGGGTCCTCCGGTCCTCCGACGGGAACTACAAGAGGCCCTCCGGTCCTCCGGTCCTCCGGTCCTCCGGTCGGAGAGGGGCCTTCCGGCCCTCCGGTGTCGAACTACGAAGGGGCCCTCCGGTCCTCTGGTCGGAGAGGGGCCCTCCGGTCCTCCGGTCCTCTGGCCAGAGAGAGTGACCGCTATTGGATAGCCGTTCCATCGTGAAGTGGACTGCGGGATGACGTCAGAGGCCCTGACGTCACGATTAGGGGTATAAATAGAGGAGCAGCAGCTGTGAAGGGACAGACTGGACACGACCGTCCACTGGATCAGACCTTAGACTAGAGGCTTACCTGAGAGTAGGCCCCCGTTGGCCTGTTGCGTTAGAGTTACTGTATCCGTAGGCTACTGAATAAAGCACCTGAGCACTGAACCATACTTACCTGTACTCGTCCGACAATTACCGTTACAGTATAATACATATATAATTAGTCATCATCATTATTGCTAAGCACGTAACCATGGGGTTACCATTTGGGGGCGTGGCCTATTGATGACCACGTCAATAATTCTATTGATGCGCAACGGTTGGGAACTACTCACTCTCCCTTGGTGAACGAGCAGGGCCCGTGAAATTTAAATTTTAAATTTAATCTTTAGGTCTTAAGCTACCCGGTTTTGTATAATGTAAAACTGGGGTTGTCGTCATCCTGTATTCACGTGATAAGAGGCCTTAGGGTCTGGTGTATTTTCTCGCCAAACTATATTCACTCGTATGTTATATCTATTTCAGTAATATGAATCAAACCTAATTTATACAAATATATATATATATACATACATATCATCTTTTTATCTCTCTCTCTTTCTCTCTCTCTCTCTCTCTCTCTCTCTCTCTCTCTCTCTATATATATATATATATATATATATATATATATATATATACATATATATATATATTTATATATATTCTGATATAAATATATATGTAGATAAGAAGCGCCGCCACTCACGAGACGACCATGCAGGCGCTACTTCCGTTTTACTTTGACCTTCTTCTTCCAACATTGGCAAAGATCCATGGGGCTCGAAACGCCGCCATCCGACACGCGAATTCGCTCTTTTTTATTTCCTTTAAGGATATTGTGATTCATGCTATTTTAGGAAGGCAGAAGTACATGATAAACAGGAAATCACTGCTCAATGAGAAGCGGACCTTTCTAATTCTGAGAATGCAGAAAGAGGGATTAATGGTAACTGATCAGTCTGTATCCCGTACTTTGGTTATTTTTGTAAATGAAAACCTCTTTTCTTTCTCTCTGGTGAGTCAGACCCGGTCCTTATTCACTCTTCCCTTACTCCTTCCAGCCGACAGAACTATGGCATTGTTTGCTTTTTGTTTTTCAGTCGTCATTGCTAACTGTGCATGACTGAGTTGTGACATAGAACACACTGGTAGCGTGGTTGGGGTCTGTTCAATGAAAGTATACAGGGTATAAAGCCCAATGCCCATCTACCGATTTCGGAACATTCATGTACCTTTGTCGGCGACAAACGTACAGTAATTTGTCTCAGGCGAGGCATCCTAACAGAGTCGGCTGTAGTCGGTAGATGTAGGACAGCTAGGCAAGGGTGAGCCACAGATTAGTAGACAGATTTGCTTAGGACTAATATCCACCACCACATCTCCTCAATGTTGGCAGATCGAGCGAAGAGTTAGGTAATTTGCCTGCAACAAGTTCACCGACTCCTATACGATTTGGGAACTAATCGCTCAACCCTTAATCGGTAGATGGACATCAGGCTTAAGGAGACCTCGTACGAGGGGGCCGTTTAAAGGCATATCAGACAATTTGGCTTGAAAATTAAAACCCATGTCATTTTCCCGAAAATTTTATATGATGATCTCCAAGTGATGTGGAACACATATCTAACCTAAAAATAGGGGGTCGCCGTGCTAGTTTTTGATTTATAGATCAATGTTATGATAATTTTATATAAGACTATATAGAAATTCACTTAGTAAAACCCATGTCATTTTCCTAAAACTTTCACAGAATATAGTACATATATAGTACTACTTATTTATGCTTTAAAAATCATAGGTCACCATCCTTGCTTTTGAAGGAATTGACGAAAAACATATTTTTCAGTACATTTCCTATGTAAATCATGCAAATGTAAATTTGCTTATTTTACCTATCAATATTGGATAAACTGGACAAAATGTAAGATTTACTCATGTAGAATTAGAATAAATCACAAGAAACCATTTTTGACTAATAATTGACATTATTTAAAAATCACCAGGTGGCGCCACTGTGAATTGTAGGATATGCCTTTAATAAACAACGAACGACAACATACTATCTTAGAATTCTCTTTGGACCCATAGATTTGAAAAAAAAGTATTTGTCATAAATATAAGATAAAAGTACAAGGTGGTGCATATAAATATGTTCATTTTGCAAAATATCTTCTGTTCTATCATAGAAAACTGAATGGAAAAAGAATTGTCCAGGATATCGTATATCGTTGGATTTATCGTATCGTCCAGCACCAGCAGCAGAAACGAACGATATATTTGCATAAAGGAAAGGGTCTTCATGTACGGGTCTAGAAGTGTCAGAGAATCATCAGATTCCGCACAAGATCCTCCAGTAAAATACGTTTCGTACGGCACTACCATCGTACCACTAGTTATGAAAAATTACCGATGTTTAGAGGGATCGGGTTATGGGATAATCTGACTGAGGAGACGCAACGTGCTGACAGCACTGCTGCCTTCAAGCGTTTGCTATCTGAAGTCAACTAACACTAAAGTGGCGAGTAATCTTATCTTAATCCCGATAAGATTGGTATCCTTTTCGCGTGTAATATACCGAGAAGTTGAAATCATACCCTGCCCCCCCCCCTTTCCCGAATCCCTAAGTAAACTCTTTATCTCCGCACATAGAGGTATTCTTCTCTCCTGCACATGACGCATCATGTAATTTGTACATAGGCATCCTTGTTTTCAGTATTCACACAATGCACACTCCAAATGGAAGACCTGTACTACAACAGAATTTGGAAATAAATAAGTAAAAAAAAAAAAAGATTGAATCAGGGCACTATTCAATCTCCCACATTCACATTCTACCATGTTCCCACGTACAAATTCTCTGCAAATCCCATGTTTAATTAATCCATTATTTTTTATTTTTATCCATTATGAAAGCAATTATATCATAAATATTGTAAATGATGCCTCAAAACATAATTTGCCCTATACTGGGGATTGTTTCAAGGCATCATTTGCCCTACACTGGGGAATGCCTCAAGGCATCATACACCCTACACTGGGGAATGCCTCAAGGCATCACTCGCCCTACACTGGGGAATGCCTCAAGGCATCATTTGCCCTACACTGGGGAATGCCTCAAAGCATCATTTGCCCTACACTGGGGAATGCCTCAAAGCATCATACACCCTACACTGGGGAATGCCTCAAGGCATCACTCGCCCTACACTGGGGAATGCCTCAAGGCTACAAGTTAACAGATAAAGTGATGTAATACATAATAATATAACTTGTAAAATGATGTAAGCTGAGTCCGTACGCAAAATAGTACATTAGTACTGATCGGGCTCAAGGTAAACAAATAAAATAAAAAAATAAAAATGCCTCAAGGCATCATTCGCCCTACATTGGGGAATGCCTCAAGGCATCATTCGCCCTACACTGGGGAATGCCTCGAGGCATCATTCGCCTTACACTGGGGAATACCTCAAGGCATCATTAGCCCTACACTGGGGAATGCCTCAAGGCATCATTCATCCCACACTGGGGAATGCCTCAAAGCATCTCTCATTCTCCATGGGTTAAAACGGCTGGATACAAAACCGAGCTATAATAGTTTTATTTTTCATCAGACTCCTTTCTTGCTTCTGGGTAACGGGATCTGGGCTCTGGGCCCCATTGCTCCTGTTTTTGTGGTATCGCTAGATATAATCGGATCGTAATTTTATTTTTACGATTACTTTAACAATCCGACTAAAAAAGCGTTGCTCCAGTAATATCGGATTGTATCGCTATATTTCTGCGGTATCGCTAATTTTCGCGATGCGATTATGATACAACAATTCAGGGGCACATATTGAATGAGACAGGGTAAGATTTATTAGTTTTTTAAATTAAATACAGATGGCACCAGAGTTAAAACTGATCTAACACCCGTTGGTGTGGATCACCATTTTCTATAGGTACAAGAACAAGGGGCGGGGGAGTGTAGTGCCACCACCCATCGTTATTCAGAATTTCAGACAAAGCCATCTTTAACCAAAGTAATGCGATCCGCAGACGATCCGCCCTGGTGTGAGGGTCCGCGTAAAAAGTATCGCTAATAGCCGTATTTTACGCGGCGATGCGCCTATGCGATTACGACACGATCCGCAAAATTTCTGGAGCAACGTTTAGCCCCTCGGATCGCTATTCTGCGATCCGCAACTCTATCGTAAACCTGGAGCAACAGGGCCCTGCCGCGTCGCCGTGGTTCCTGCCTCTTTGTCAGCCTCTCCTACCTGGTGGTGCTGCACGTGGAGATGTGCCCGGGGTCTTGTTGAAGACGCTTTTATGTCAATCACCGTGAAAAGGTCAGTCAAACGGATGCGTGTCATTCTGTCACGGACCCCAGAAAAACAGAGGAGTGGGATTCGGGATAACTGGACGAGGTAGAGAAGTGGGGCTTCGTGAAGGAGTGGGGCATGGAAAGGGAAAGTGTTTAGACACACAATAAAATGAGAGTCAGGACTAATCGCCATAGAGATGGAAACATATATATTCAAAGTCACATGTAGAAAGAAATAGAGCCAATCACATCAGATGTTTGAAAGGTAAAGAGAAGGGTAAAGAGAAAGGTAAAGACAAAGGTAAAGAGAAAGGTAAAGAGAAAGGTAAAGAGAAAGGTAAACAGAAGATTCTTAGATTGCTCTGCGTAATCAACAAGTACCTTAGACTGCTTGATTTAGTTAACAACAAATATCTACACGAAATGGACACTGCTCTGCTTATTTAGCAACTTAATATAAATAAGTTTTAATGATATACATATATTGTATATATATATATATATATATCCTACACTTCTATGTAAACTCATACATAGTTTAATAGAATGAAATAAGAATACATTATCATTATTTATTAGGTAAAAAAAATTGTCTGTCTCGTGTGCGTTACTTGTTCTGGTGGGATCTGTGCACGCCTTCGGTCGGAATTCTTTTTTTACCAGCAGTCGCTTAAACTGTTTGCCTCGTACACTCATTATCATTATATACCTGAAAATCATTGAAAACCCCATTATTTTTTTATTATTTTTTTTTTATTGAATTATGTTTATTTATTCAGAAAAGCAGAACAAGAAACCATTTCTGGCTTTTGGGCCAGTTCTTCCAATGGCAACGTACAAAGGGTATTAACATATACAGGTAATGATAACAATAATAAGTTGTTGTATAAAGTAGAAAAGGTGCTTGGGGTGCATAAATTCAATAAGAACCAAGTATTACTCTGTTTTGTTCCAGACATCTAGTCATGTATTACATCTTTGATACACTTTTTAAAACATGAGACGCTTTCCAGCTTTTGCATACCCGAATCGAGTTTATTCCAAATTTGTAACCCTCTAAAGATCGGCGATCTCTCATATTTGGCACCTTTGTGAAGTTTAGTTCAGCTTACCAGTAAGTGACTATAGCCAGTGTGAGAGATTCACGCACAGGTATTACCGTAAAACTGGATGAGTTTTAATCTTGGCCACTGTATTCCACGACAGGAATTTGGCATAGTGACTTCATGAGGCGAAGCCGAGTGTAGTCCGGAGCTAAATATCCAGGAGTGGCATGCGGTGGCCAAAATTAAAATGAATCGGGTTTTGATTTTATCCTACCCCGTCTCCTCGATTTTGGAATATCACATGATAACAATTCTGTATGCCACTAGTGGCATATAAAACTCCATATGCCAGTCAGCGTGGCATACGGAAACTCAATGTTAAGCCTATGGATTTTTTTCATTAGGGGTAGGATAAAAGATAATATTAGGACAGGTATATGATTCGTGCACAGGTATATAATATTAGCAGCTATATAAAATCCTCTATGGACTTATTTGTCAGCAGCCTGAGGTGTGGTTACTTAGTTTTATCACCAAACCGTAAGCTGCACGATTTGTGTAGACGATCTTTTGTCAGCCTGCTTTATTGAGAGCAGTCATGACAGCTGTAACAATGTCATGCTGGTAGGAGCGGAAAGGAAAGTAGTCAGCGGAAATTGTTACCAAGCTACGGCCACTGACTGACTTACCGAATGGGAGAATTCTCCTCATAAGTTTACAAAATGGGAAAGTATAGCCCAGAAGTAAGATGAGAGGTTACATTGATGAGACTGAGCGAAAGACCAGGGAGCTGTTTCAAAAGTCGAGTGAAGTCTAGCCCGCAGCATGTCGCAACAGCGAGCGGCACTTTGAATCAAAGCGGCAGCAAAACCGCTACCAATACCCAATAGCGAGCAGGACCTCCACCTCGACAGCGACGCTTCAAGTGCAGTTCTTTAGCTCTCGCTTTGGCGGTGAGTTAGATTGGCCACCACCTCTGTTTACACTACGTTCCAACTTAGAGGTTGGTAACGTTAAACCACGGACGTGTCGACGGATTCTCACTCTCAAACCAAACATGTTTGTTCTAAATGGATTCTGATATCCCAAATACTTACAAAGAAATATTCATATGTTAATACATTGTTAAAGGATATTATCTCTGTGGCCATTGTATTATAAATACACTTAAAAAACTATGAGAACATGGAAAAATATCTTCTAGGGTAAGAACATGGGTCATAGCAGGGTCAAGGGGGTGTGGCAGAAGCACCTTCCTACTCTGGGTGGAATCCGAATTGGAACAACCTTGACTTGCACTCGCCTAGCTGATCTTGTGTCGAGGTAGTCTTTTTAACAACAGGCTATTGTTATGGTTGGAGATTGTAGTACTCTCAAAACCCCTTGTTGAGACAGGGGTTGGTCACAGAGTAGAGATATCTATTTTTACTCACCACTGCAATGGTATGAGATACCCGCTACCACGCCAGTTCAAGGCCCCTGTCAATTTAACGTGACCAGAGCTAACGTAGTGTAGCTCGGGTGGCCAGTGTAGTGGTGAGTACTCTCGTTTAGCACCCTCCCGACTTTTGAAACAGCTCCCAGTTATGGAGAGGGAACTATCCTTGCCATCAAAAGATTTGAGCTTGAATGCTACAGGAAAAGTATCAACTATAAAGCTGCACTCTTATGGAACCACCGAGATCCGGAATCACGAAATATCAATAGTCAAAGTGAATTTAAATCCTTTTTCTAAAAGAGTCCTCAAAGCCCAAAGAATAAACTACACTTAAATTAACATTATAAACACAGTATTTGTAATTAACTCTGTCAGCCAAAAAAAGCCCAACCCATCCAACAGACAGCAGGCTTAGCCTGAGTTGATTTGTATCCTTGTAAATACTAATGTATGTATTCATGCATAACTGATTTAATGTCATGTTCTCCTATTGTTATTGTACTTATAACATATGACATACCTGTAAATATGTTTGGCATAACTGAAAATCACTAAGATAAAGTTGAATTGGTTACTGGCCACTGGAGCCTACTGAAAACTAGGCTCTACCCTAGTGGACCCTCCAGTCTAAATAAAAGATCTAAAAAAAGAGAAATAACACCATTGCCTAATACCTGTGCAGCTAGTCTGATTTTGTCTCCGGAGTGTTCTGGTGGCCTGTAGTATTATTATTTGGAAGTTCGTCTCTCCGCTTCACTCGGTTGGAATCAGTTTGCTCATATATACCAAAGTGTCATTGTCCTGTCTTTGTATGTCCTATCCTTATACTGTCTGTACCCCCATTAGATGATATAGTCTAATTTTTGTAGCTATTGTTTATAAAAAATAAAATTTAAAAAAAGAGCAAGCAGGTGTTGATCGAGTAGAATTGTACTGCTAGGGATGATCTACTATCTCTTGATAAGTCCCACATTAGAGACATTGGTGCTTGACATATGGTGCTGTCACTAAATGATATGTTCTTCCTGCCATGGTGTCGGACAGTTGCTTTGTACACACCTTTTATTTGATGTCGTTGTATTGTTTAATGTGTGACCTGAACTTATTCTACGATAGAGAAGGCTATGCATATAGACTAAGGAGAGACTTTGTACTGGAAGATGTGACTTGAAATGAAATAAAGAAAGAGCTTCCTCAGTTAAAAAAAAAAATTGTTTGAATTTTGCTACCTCCCTCTACCCCTCCCCCTCCCCTCCTCCAGTTCCCTGGCCGCCTGTCTTGTCATAGCAATATATTTTGCCTACTCCTGACTATGTCTCGATTGAGATCAAAGTGAGAGGGTATCAATCTCCCAGCAGATATCCTGACCAGTAGCCAGACCTCTGCTTGGGGAGTGTGGTGCAAAACTGCGCCAGTCTACACGGCCGATTACAGATGAGACCAGTCCCTGTGTCACTTAGAAGGGGTGGAGGGGTAGGACACAGGGACTGAGGCCAGTCTAGGATGAGACCAGTCCCAGTGTCACTTAGAAGGGGTGGAGGGGTAGGACACAGGGTCTGAGGCCAGTCTAGCTGCACTACTATACAGTAAAACCCCGCTTGGGGGCACCCTCCGTTCTGAGCAAAGTGTCACCTTAAGCGAGGTTGAAATAAACTAAATGAAAAGTTCTGTTCTGAAGAAATTGTCCCCTTAAGCGGGGTGTCTCCCCTAAGCGGGGTGTCCCAGAAGAAGGTTTTACTCTAGGCATCTAGTGCACCCCCTTCCCTTTATACTCTTTTTCTTAATCTTTTTAACAGATTTCTATATTGATGTCAGAGTTTCACAATTTGTTCCTTTGTCGTGAGTACAGACGATTGTTTCCACAGCAATAACGTGGCCGATAGTGTCAGCTAATTGGTTCAAGCCCACTTTCATCACTTGGCCTCCCATATTACAGATTAACATATTACTCCTACGCCTCCTCATCAAACTACGGGTGCAACGAATCTGAGCACTGCACTGCGCTCAATAGGGAGCTAGGTCACGTGACTCCTGTGACACGTCAGTAGTACGGGGAGACGTCGCTAGACGGCGTCTTTCTCAGAAACGGGAAGCCGTGACTTGTCCCAGTTCCGGGTTCTCACACTCTCCAAGCGGGCCCCCTGGCACCCGCCCAAAGTAGCGCGGCCACGGTTCCGCTGGGAGACTGAAGAGTACGCATGCGTGGAGGTTCCGGTTTGGGGGCCGGGGTCTGCCCTCCCCCTCCCCCCCCCCCCCAGACTTCACAATGTGACTCTGACGACTGCCACCGTCATAAAAAGAAATGAAATAAAATAGGATGCGTAAATAACTGAGGTCCATTGTGAGGAGCGTGCTCTGAGAGTGAGAGGGAGGATTGGATCTGTCAGGCGAGGGAAGGTCTGCTTAACAGGCCTCTACACCACCCTCTACACCCACAACACTATATTATACACCCCTACACTATACACCTCTACACCAACACCCCATAACATACAGCATACACATACCCCTATAACATACACCCCTACAGCAGCTACACCCACAACACTATATGATACACCCCTACATCACTTACACCCACAACACTATAACATAAACCCCTACACTATACACCCACAACACTATAACATACACCCCTACACTATACACCCCTACACCCACAACACTATAACATACACCCCTACACTATACACCCACAACACTATAACATACACCCCTACATCACCTACACCCACAACACTATAACATACACCCCTACATCACCTACACCCAAACCCCTACAACATACACCCCTACACTATACACCTCTACACCCACACCCCTATAACATACACCCCTACATCACCTACACCCACAACACTATAACATACACCCCTACATCACCTACACCCACACCCCTATAACATACACCCCTACATCACCTACACCCACAACACTGTAACATACACCCCTACACTATACACCTCTACACCCACATCCCTATGACATACACCCCTACACTATACACCTCTACACCCACACCCCTATAACATACCGCATACACATACCCCTATAACATACACCCCTACAGCAGCTACACCCACAACACTATAAGATACACCCCTACACTATACACCTCTACACCCACAACACTATAAGATACACCCCTACACTATACACCCCTACACCCACAACACTATAACATACACCCTACATCACCTACACCCACACCCCTATAACATACACCCCTACATCACCTACACTCACAACACTATATTATACACCCCTACACTATACACCCACAACACTATAACATACACCCCTACACTATACACCTCTACACCCACAACACTATAACATACACCCCTACATCACCTACACCCACAACACTATAACATACACCCCTACACTATACACCTCTACACCCACAACACTATAACATACACCCCTACATCACCTACACCCACAACACTATAACATACACCCCTACACTATACACCCCTACAGCCACAACACTATAACATACACCCCTACATCACCTACACCCACAACACTATAACATACACCCCTACACTATACACCCACAACACTATAACATACACCCCTACATCACCTACATCCACAACACTATATCACACACCCCTACACTATACACCCCTACACCCACAACACTATAACATACACCCCTACATCACCTACACCCACAACACTATAACATACACCCCTACACTATACACCTCTACACCCACAACACTATAACATACACCCCTACATCACCTACACCCACAACACTATAACATACAGCCCTACACTATACACCCACAACACTATAACATACACCCCTACATCACCTACACCCACAACACTTTAACATACACCCCTACACTATACACCCACAACACTATAACATACACCCCTACACTATACACCCACAACACTATAACATACACCCCTACATCACCTACACCCACAACACTATATCACACACCCCTACACTATACACCCCTACACCCACAACACTATAACATACACCCCTACATCACCTACACCCACAACACTATAACATACACCCCTACACTATACACCCACAACACTATAACATACACCCCTACACTATACACCCACAACACTATAACATACACCCCTACACTATACACCCACAACACTATAACATACACCCCTACATCACCTACACCCACAACACTATAACATACACCCCTACACTATACACCCCTACACCCACACCCCTATAACATACACCCCTACATCACCTACACTCACAACACTATAACATACACCCCTACACTATACACCCCTACACCCACAACACTATAACATACACCCTACATCACCTACACCCACACCCCTATAACATACACCCCTACATCACCTACACTCACAACACTATATTATACACCCCTACACTATACACCCACAACACTATAACATACACCCCTACACTATACACCCCTACACCCACAACACTATAACATACACCCCTATAACATACACCCCTATAACGTACACCTCTACACCCACACCCCTATAACACACACCCCTACATCACCTACACCCACACCCCTATAACATACACCCCTACATCAACTATACCCACAACACTATAACATACACCCCTACATCAACTACACCCACAACACTATAACATACACCCCTACATCACCTACACCCACAACACTATAACATACACCCCTACACTGTACACCCACAACACTATAACATACACCCCTACACCATACACCCCTACACCCACAACACTATAACATACACCCCTACACTATACACCCCTACACCCACAACACTATAACATACACCCCATCATCACCTACACCCACAACACTATAACATACACCCCTACATCATACAGCATACACACACCCCTACATCATACATCCCTACACCACACACCTCTACACTATACAGCATACACACACCCCTATATCATACACCCTACAACCACACCCCTAAATCACACACCCTACACCATACACCCCAACACTCCCACCCCTACAACACAACCACCCCACTCACACCCCACATACCCTCACACCCAGCCCACCTTACACCATACACACACCACACCCCACACCCAACCCACACCTCACACCACAAACACCCCACTCACACCCCACACACCCTCACACCCAGCCCACCTTACACCACACACACCCTTCCACACCCAACGACCCAACCCACACCTCACACCACAAACACCCCACTCACCCCACACACCCTCACACCCAGCCCACCTTACACCACACACACCCTTCCACACCCAACGACCCAACCCACACCTCACACCACAAACACCCCACTCACCCCACACACCCTCACACCCAGCCCACCTTACACCATACACACCACCCCACAACCCAACCCACACCTCACACCACAAACACCCCACTCACACCCCACACACCCTCACATCCAGCCCACCTTACACCACACACACCACACCCCACAACCCAACCCACACCTCACACCACAAACACCCCACTCACACCCCACACACCCATACACCCAGCCCACCTTACACCACACACACCACACCCAACAAGCCAACCCACACCTCACACCACAAACACCCCACTCACACCCCACACACCCTCACATCCAGCCCACCTTACACCACACACACCACACACCACAACCCAACCCACACCTCACACCACAAACACCCCACTCACACCCCACTCACACCCCACTCACACCCCACACACCCTCACACCCAGCCCCCCTTACACCACACACACCACACCCCACAACCCAACCCACACCTCACTCCACAAACACCCCACTCACACCCCACACACCCTCACACCCAGCACGCCTTACACCACACACACCACACACCACAATGCACAGCCACATCACCACAAAACCCCAGCAATATGCTGGTCGCGACCACCTGTCAGATCCTAACAGTCCCCAGTAACTGATCAACAAACAGGGCCATATGTAGCGGGGGTGGGGGTGGGGGGTAGGTTCCCCAGCCATCAATATTGCCGATGGCAGTTCTATAGATGGATCTTTTTGAA
Organism: Alentia gelatinosa; assembly: GCA_950022655.1. Lineage (NCBI taxonomy): Eukaryota > Metazoa > Annelida > Polychaeta > Phyllodocida > Polynoidae > Alentia > Alentia gelatinosa. The sequence continues at coordinate 65,327,967 of OX465584.1, read as the reverse complement.
TTGTGTTTTGTGTGTTTATAGTCCAGGAGTTGCTCTACACAAGGGAGAAAGAGGAAGGAAAAGAGAGAGGGATGGAGAGAAGGAGGGAGGGAGAGAGGGAGCGAGAGAGGGAGAGAGAGAAGAAGGAAATGAGGGAGAGAGGGAGAGAGAGAGAGGGAGGGAGGGAGAGAAGGAGGGAGAAAGGGAGGAAGAGAGGGAGGGAGAGAGGGAGGGAGAGAAGAAGGAAATGAGGGAGAGAGGGAGAGAGAGAAGGAGGGAGAGAAGGAGGGAGAAAGGGAGGGAGAGAGGGAGCGAGAGAGGGAGAGAGAGAAGAAGGAAATGAGGGAGAGAGGGAGAGAGAGAGGGAGGGAGGGAGAGAAGGAGGGAGAAAGGGAGGAAGAGAGGGAGGGAGAGAGGGAGGGAGAGAAGAAGGAAATGAGGGAGAGAGGGAGAGAGAGAAGGAGGGAAAGAAGGAGGGAGAGAGGGAGGAAGAGAGGGAGGAAGAGAGGGAGGGAGAGAGGGAGGGAGAGAGGGAGGGAGAGAGGGAGGGAGAGAGGGGAAAGAGAGGGAGGGAGAGAGGAAGGGAGAGAAGGAGGGAGAGAAGGAGGGAGAGCGTGAGGGAGAGAGGGAGAGAGAGAGGGAGGGGGGGAGAGAGGGAGGGAGAGATAAAAAGAAAGAGGGGGAGAGGGAGAGAGAGAGAGAGGATGGGCGAGAGAGAGAGAAGGGAGGGAGAGAGAGAGAGAGGGAGGGAGGGAGAGAAGGAGAGAAATGGAGAGGGAGAGAGGGAGGGAGAGAGTGGAAAGTAGTGACACCCACAAAGCCTACTCAGGGGGGAGGGGGCAACTTGCAGCATACAGGCAGTTCAAGGTGTGACCCTCCGAAAAACAGTACACTAAGATAACCATCCCTCCTGCGCCCCTGGGAAGGGACGGACTTGAGCTCCCAATACCAGACTCCGCTCCTAAAGGCCTGGAGATGTCCGCCAGTGGTGGTAGACTCCTGTGAACCCAACGACCATCACCCCCCACCCCCTCCCCTCTCCTTCACCACGCGGAGGAAGAAAAACAGGATTAAATAACACGTAAAACGAAGAGGAAGATGTGAATACGTGACCCCCATCGCTGAGTCCTATTGTGGAGTTGGCGAGGTCGCCATGAGTCTGGGGCCTGTTTATTAAACTAGACTCCTCCATGAAGACAATTCTCTGTACGCCATAGAGACCCAGGGACGATGCGGGTCAACTTTATTCAACACGTATGGGGTACCTTATGGACGGCTAAGACTGCCGAACGAACTTTAAAATTATCAAACGATAATCCTTGTACAAGGTTCAGAAAAGGGTCTTGGTGTAAGAGCCTAGGTTATTAAACGGCCCCCTGGCAGCTCCTATCTCTACAGAAGGAGAGATAGAGGGAGTGAGTTAGGGAGAGAGATGGAGGGAGACAGAGGGGGAGAGATGGAGGGAGAGAGGTAGGGAGAGAGGAAGAGAGACAGAGGGACGGAGGGAGGGGGGTAGAGAGAGGGAGGAGTATTGAGTGGGACGGGGAGGGATAGAGAGAGAGACCGAGGGGGCGAGAGGGAGGGAGGGAAAGAGAGAGGGGAGGTTGGGAGGGAGAGGGGTAGAAAGGGGCAGAACATGAGGGAGGGAGAGAGGGAGAGATAGAGGGAGGGAGAGAGGGAGGGAGAGAGGAATGGAAAGAGAGAGGGAGAGAGGGAGAGACAGAGGGAGGGACAGAGGGAGGGAGAGGGGAATAGAGAGACACGGGAAGGGAGAGAGGGAGGGAGGTTTGGCGAGAAGGAGGGAGAAAGTGAGGGAGGGAAAGAGAGAGGGGAAATTGGAAGGGAGAGGGGCAGAGGGCCATAAAATGAGGGAGGGACAGAGGGAGGGACAGAGGGAGAGATAGAGGGAGGGACAGAGGGAGAGACAGAGGGAGGGAGAGAGGGGGAGGGAGAAAGCGAGGGAGGGAAAGAGGGAGATAGAGATTAGAGATTAGATATAGAGACAACTTAGTGTTGTGTAAAATCGCAGGAGCTTTCGAGTCTCGTGTAGTCTTCCATATCCTAGTGTTATTGTATTTGTTTTAGACGTAGACATCTATCATTCTATTTGGTCTGTTGTTCATCTGTTTTAAATCTTTCAAATACGAACCGCAGGGCCGACTTCTTAAAAGAACACTGTCATAGGCTGTGTGGTAGGAAAAGGAAATCCTTATTATCAAGAACTTACTGGAAATGGAAAGTAGTTCAAAAACAAGGCAGCTTACTGAAAGTAGTTTTTGCAAAAACTATCTGTTACTTACTTATTTATGATAACACAGTATTGATTTCAGACAATGTTTTTAAGTATTTTTTTAGGTTACCCACAAAACCCCAAAAAATTGGAAATAAAATGTTTTTAAGTAGGTTTGTGTTACTGATAGATAATTAGTAGAAACCGAACGAGAGTTAGACTTGACAATGTTTATGCCACGACGGGAAGGTCGCATATTACTACACGAGGCGTAGCCGAGTGTAGTGAGGAGCAGACCTGACCAGAGTGGCATAGACATTGACAAGTCTAGTTCGAGTTCGGTTTCGTATTTATCCTACCTCGTCTATGCTTTTGTATTACTAAAAGATAAATATTGAGTCAATGACCAACAGAACTTTTTTCATAGTAGCTGACATCCTGCTCTCTGATTGGTCAATATTGTTATAACTCTAGTGGCATAAAAAACACTTTATGTCACGGCCTGCCACATAAAATTTCCCTATGCTAAGTCTAAGGCGTTTTTTTATTAGGGGTAGGATAATGAATACAGGGATCATGACGATATCATCCACGCAACCGTGTGCCCATCAGAGCAGACATCTTTAACTAAATAACAACCCACACATAACGTATAGAGGTCATGACGCTATCATCCTGCAATCACATGCCCCCATCAGGGCAGGGAGCTCCTGCTATGATTCAGATGATCAGACTTCCTGTGGTTTCAGGGACGATTCTGTTGACAACCGGGAAAGAGGCCAGTAGAAAAGCCACCGTCATTTCCACACTGTGTGCCCGGGCGTCATAACGAGGGGCGTAACCTTGAGACTGCCCCCACCCGTCTCCATATTGCGTACCCTTTCCCCACCCATCCCCATATTGCGTACCCTTTCCCCACCCATCTCCATATTGCGTACCCTTTCCCCACCCATCCCCATATTATGTACCCTTTCCCCACCCATCCCCATATTATGTACCCTTTCCCTGCCCATCTCCATATTGTGTACCCTTTCCCTGCCCATCTCCATATTGCGTACCCTTTCCCCACCCATCTCCATATTGCATACCTGGGTGTCATAGCGAGGGGGGTGCATCTGTCCCTGTCCCTGCCCTGCTCTTCTCCATATTGCGTACCGGGGTGTCATAGCGAGGGCGGGGCCTCTGACCTTGTAACCTCCCATCTCCATGTTGCATACCCTTTCCCCGCCCTTTTCAATATTGTGTACCTCTGAGCCGGTCCCCCCTATTTCCATATTGAGTACCCAGATGTCATAATAGGAGGGTGCCTCTGCCCCAGTCCCTTTCCCCGCCCATCTCCATATTGCATACCCGGGTGTCATAGCGAGAGGGGAGGGCCTCTGAGCTTGTACCATGCCATCGCCATATTGTGTACCTGGGAAAAGCGACTGCCAACTCCATATTGTGTTCCCAGGTGTCATAGCGAGGAGGGTGCTTTTGATACATGTTGCGTACCCAGGTGTCTTAAATGTGATTCACACGCTGGGATCCATGTACCTCACAAAGTGTGTGTCTGAGACAAATCCTGTTGAGATTCGGTACTGGAACACAATCTCCTCCTGTGAATGACAGTGTTCCATTTTGCTGAGACAACTTTTTTCCCTTGCAATTGTCGGTGACAATCACCCCTAACAAGGAACAGAATCTCATGAGATTTTGACTTTAAACAGGTTTAAAATCTATAGGGACATTTTTGTGAGACAAATGGACCTGTTGCCACCATGTACCTGCCCTAGCCAATAGGAGGCCAGCAAGCATGATTACATGTTTGTAACACCCTTCACATCAAGGGTAATTGAGTCCCAGTGTGAGTGGTCACTGTGACTATGTCTGAGATTATGTACCAGGTGTGTCCTCCAATGTGAATCAAATTCGCCATTTTTCCTTGAGACTGATAAAAGTACTTAGCCATGAGAATTTTTTACCAAACGAGAATTGTCTGAGACTAGAGAAAAGGTGTGAAGTACACCAGTCTCAGGTACATGAGTCTCTTCCTGTGAATCACACTCCAGCAAGAGAGGTGCCTCTGAGCCTATTATTCCCCATCTCCAAATTGCGTACCCAGGTGTCATATTGAGGGGCTTTCTCCGTTCCTGTCCCCACCCACCTCTATATTGCGTACCCGGGTGTCATAATAAGGGAGGTTGCCTCTGAGCCTTTATCTCACTCCGGGGTTATCGTCCAATCAGCTTGGCATTGGGAACTCATTCTCCATGCCCTATGAGTACTGCAGTCCGTTCTCCATGCTTCATATTGTATGTGTTTCCTCCATTCTTTTATTGTGTACAATAGATACAGAAAGCAACTCGTTTTGAGTCATTCTCCACTCATTTGAATGCTATGTGACATTTACTCCATTCCTATATCAAACTAATGGAGAAGATGATTTTGACCAAAACTTGTTGGTTTTTTCTTTAGTCCCTGCTCATCTCCATATTGTGTACCCGGGTTACGTAGGGGGTGCCTCTGTGCCTGTCCCTGTCCCATATTGCGTACCCGGGTGTCATAGTGAGCGGGGCGTCCACAAACTTGTCCCCACCCTACCCATCTCCATATTGTGTACCCGGGTTACGTAGGGGGTGCCTCTGTGCCTGTCCCTGTCCCATATTGCGTACCCGGGTGTCATAGTGAGCGGGGCGTCCACAAACTTGTCCCCACCCTACCCATCTCCATATTGTGTACCCGGGTTACGTAGGGGGTGCCTCTGTGCCTGTCCCTGTCCCATATTGCGTACCCGGGTGTCATAGTGAGCGGGGCGTCCACAAACTTGTCCCCACCCTACCCATCTCCATATTGTGTACCCGGGTTACGTAGGGGGTGCCTCTGTGCCTGTCCCTGTCCCATATTGCTTACCCGGGTGTCATAGTGAGCGGGGCGTCCACAAACTTGTCCCCACCCTACCCATCTCCATATTGTGTACCCGGGTTACGTAGGGGGTGCCTCTGTGCCTGTCCCTGTCCCATATTGCGTACCCGGGTGTCATAGTGAGCGGGGCGTCCACAAACTTGTCCCCACCCTACCCATCTCCATATTGTGTACCCGGGTTACGTAGGGGGTGCCTCTGTGCCTGTCCCTGTCCCATATTGCGTACCCGGGTGTCATAGTGAGCGGGGCGTCCACAAACTTGTCCCCACCCTACCCATCTCCATATTGTGTACCCGGGTTACGTAGGGGGTGCCTCTGTGCCTGTCCCTGTCCCATATTGCGTACCCGGGTGTCATAGTGAGTGGAGCAACCATAAACTTGTCCCTGCCCTGCCCATCTCCATATTATGTACCCTTTCCAGCCCATCTCCATATTACGTACCTAGGTGTCATATCAAGGGGGGTGCCTCTGTCCCTCTTCCTGTCCCATATTGCGTACCCGGGTGTCATAGTGAGGTGGGTGCCCATAAACTTGTCCCCGCCCTGCCCATCTCCATATTGCGTACCTAGGTGTCATAGGGAGGGGAGTGCCTCTGTCCCTGACCCTGTCCCATATTACATATCGGGGTGTCATAGTGAGGTGGGTGCCCATATAAGCTTGTCCCCACCCTACCCATCTCCCAGCATGCCCCTCGACGAGACTGGGTCAATGGCGGACAATTACCGACGCCCCTTCCGCCATTACGATTGAGGCAACATCCGGCCGCGTCCCAAATTGTCCAGCAGACGACATTCACACCGAGATTAATCATGGCGGCGGGAAGCGGGCTCTCCAAGCACAGATCCCGCGCCCTGCTACTGACAGTAACCAGCACGGGACATCCGCGTGGAGAGTGTGAGCCCGTGACCCGGAAACGTTACCGTTTACACGCGAATATACATCCATCATCTCTCACACACATCACTGGGTATATCACTTATAAAGTGAGGACCATCAGAAACACAATTTCCGTTTATATCCTATCAGAATATATTATATAAATACATATATGAATATATACAAAATAAACGTCCACACAAAAAAGATACTCAGATAGAAACATGGTTATTCGCGCAAGTTTTTTTTTGTAGAAATGGTTTGAATACGGGTCTGTGGGATGTGCTGGTATATATATATATATATATATATATATATATATATATATATATATATATATGTGTGTGTGTGTCAGGCTGTATGTATGTATGAACATACTGTTGATGGTAGTGGTATAACTCCCTAGACTGGCTCCAGTCCCTGCATCCTATGGCTACCCTCCTTGCTGGGATACAGGAGACTGGCTCCAGTCCCTGCATCCTATGGCTACCCTCCTTGCTGGGATACAGGAGACTGGCTCCAGTCCCTGCATCCTATGGCTACCCTCCCCGCTGGGATACAGGGACTGGTACAATCTGTTATGGTGTTGGATTTACGGCGCTGTTTAGCTTCAGTATTCCCAACACTCTCCATACAGATATCCTGGCTACTGGTAAGGATATCTCCTGGGAGATTGATACCCTCTCACTTTGATCTCAATCAGGTCACAGTCAGGAACAGGCGAAATTTATTGCTATGACAACACAGGCGACCATGGAACTGGAGGAGGGGAGGGGGAGGGGTAGGAGAAGGTATAGGGTTACAGTGAGCGGTTTGGGGCCATAAACAGGAGATTCTGTTGATAGGGGACCAGTCTTTGATTCATGGGCCAGTCAGAGAAGAATACATATTATAATAAACTTTATTCTGATTGTGTTTGATCATTCGATGAATGTTCATAATCAAAGACTTGGCCAGTCAGAAAAGGATACATACTTTAATGAACTTTATTCTGATTGTGTTTAATCAGTCAATGAATGTTCATAATCAAAGACTTGGCCAGTCAGAGAAGGATACATACTATAATGAACTTTATTCTTATTGTGTTTAATCAGTCAATGAATGTTCATAATCATGGGCCAGTCAGAGAATAATACATACTATAACGAACTTTATTCTGATGGTGTTTAATCATTTGATGAATGTTCATAATCAAAGACTTGGCCAGTCAGAGAAGGATACATACTATAATGAACTTTATTCTAATTGTGTTTAATCATATAAAGCCTGCCCCCCACCTACCACGATTCTGGTCCTGATTGGCCTTACGACGGCCTTCCCGACATCATTCCGATTGTAGAGTGAGGTCTGGAAAAATTGTGGTAGGTGGAACAGGTTTCTGCGATTCTGTCTACGACAGCTCACGATAGGCCACGACGAAAACGCCAATCGTAGAGGTCCCGATAATTTCCAACATGTTGGAAATTTTGTAGCCTGTCGTAGGGTATCGTAGCAGCCGCTGGTTTCGTCGTGGAGCTATCGTGACCATAGTTTATGTTATTGGTCCTCCCAAGGCGTTGCCACGCTCTACGATTTCAAACTGTTGGACCTATCCAGGACCTCCCGATAGGTCACGATTTCCCCATTTCAAATCGTAGCGATCGGGAAGCATGTCGTGGCCTATCGTGGTAGGTGGGGGTCCCCTCTTACTAAATGTTCATAATGAAAGACTTGAGCAAGTCTACCCAGTTCCCAGCACTGTCCCTGGTTCCGCTACGCTGTACACACAGATGCACACACCACACCTCCGCCCCCTCCCTGTGACTCAAACTCCGGTGGGAGAGTGGTGGTGTTTTTTCTTCCCTCCTCGTGCGGAGAGTGGCACTTGGGATCTCAAACCGGAAGTAACCAACTGGATGACTCGCGCTGATTGTCGGCGGGCTGGTGACAAACTTGTCGTAGGAGGCCGGGTACGGACGTGCTGGGAGAGTAGGGACGGCAGAGCCACGGATTACCCGATAGCTCTCCACACTGGATTAACACTGGGATTATATCGTCACGCTCCATTGAACACCCGGGATAATCTCTATACTCATCATCGCGGATTTAGTCACTGTGAATGGATTTAGTTGCTGGGTACCTAATATGGTAAGTTTGATCATTGATTGTGATATATATGTGTGTATATAGATTAAATGTTAAAAACCCCACGTAGGTGTCCCCTAACACGAGGTGGCCCTAACACGGGGTGTACCCTTACATGGGGAGTCCCCTTAAACTGGGTAAAATGTTCACACCCTCATCTCCTTTGTGGACAGGGCTGGTGACACTGTCTACCCTTAAACAAAGTGTCCTCTTACACGAGGTGACCCTAACACAAGGTCACTTCTTACCTGAGGTGATCCCTTACACAAAAGTAGCACCCTTATACAAGGGGCCCCCTAACACGAGGTACCCCTTACACAAGGTGCCCTTGCACGGGGTGTCCCTGATTCGGGGTCCTCCCATAACATGAATTTCTCCTAACACAAGTTCCCCCCTTACATGAGGTCCCGCCCTTATACGGGGTGTCATCTTACACTAGGTGGCCCCTTACACGGTGTGTCATCTTACATGGGGAGACCCCTTACACGAGGTGCCCCCTAACATGGGGTGCAAGCTTTACATGGCGGGTCCCTTTAGCGATGTTCTACTGTATGTATATATGTATATATCTATTTATTTTTTTTACCTATATATATGTATATACATATACATATTTACATACAATTATATATACATATACATATGTATACATATATATATATATATATATATATATATATATATATATATATACATATATATATATACATATATATATATATACATATACATAAATATATATATATATACACATATATAATATATTTATATATAAATATATATGTATATATGTCAATGCTGGGGTTACAGATGGTTTCCAGGCTGTTGGGGTAGCTCAGTGGGTAGCGTGCTGGCCTGTGGATCACAGAGTCCTGGGTTCAACGCTCTGCCATGCCGCTGTGGTTCCTGCCTGTCTGTCATCCCCATCTCATAGATTCACTCCTGTAGTGATATTACCCTGACTGTTGATACAGTATCAACCAAATAATGTCCCCCTCCCTGTGATGTTTTAGAATTGGGTCGAGCCTTAAGAATAGTATTATTCAACACATTCTTAGTGTTTGGATGATAAAGGAAATGGATGTGTGAGGGGGGGGGGGGTGTAAGTCCTTGTAAATTTGTAAGGCCACATACAGGATCTCCCCTTACATTATACACATTCTTGACACGGCGCCAAATTCCGGCTTCATTTATTACAAGTTGTCAGCTTTCCTGTTTGTTTTTTACTAAATTTGAAATTATCACGTAGCTGTCGTGCCATATACTCCTTACTCCACGCCCCTTATAAAGATACACACACCAGTATACAATACAACCCCGCTATACAGACACATACCTCCCACTCCGTCCCCACCCCTTATAAAGATACACACACCAGTATACAATACAACCCCGCTATACAGACACATACCTCTCACTCCGTCCCCACCCCTTATAAAGATACACACACCAGTATACAATACAACCCCGCTATACAGACACATACCTCTCACTCCGTCCCCACTCATTATAAAGATACACACACCAGTATACAATACAACCCCGCTATACAGACACATACCTCTCACTCCGTCCCCACCCCTTATAAAGATACACACACCAGTATACAATACAACCCCGCTATACAGACACATACCTCCCACTCCGTCCCCACCCCTTATAAAGATACACACACCAGTATACAATACAACCCCGCTATACAGACACATACCTCCCACTCAGTCACCACTCATTATAAAGATACACTCTACAGTATACAATACAACCCCGCTATACAGACATATACCTCTCACTCCATCACCACCCCTCATAAAGATACACACACCAGTATACAGTACAACCCCGCTATACAGACACATACCTCTCACTCAGTCACCACTCCTTATAAATATACACACACCAGTATATAATACAACCCCGCTATACAGACAAATACCTCTAACCCAGTCACCACTCCTTATAAAGATACACACACCAGTATACAATACAACCCCGCTATACAGACACATACCTCTAACCCAGTCACCACTCCTTATAAATATACACACACCAGTATACAATACAACCCCGCTATACAGACACATACCTCTCACTCAGTCCCCACTCCTTATACAGATACACACACCAGTATACAATACAACCCATATATGCCGACCACCTTTCACTGCAGTGGTATGTGTTTTAGGAGATACTGAAGGATTCGACCCGTAAAAAACTCGACCTGTGATATACTCGACCCATAACGAACTCGACCCGTTTTACCAACTCGACCCGTAACGAACTCGACCCGATTTAAATCTCCCCAAATCAAGTATCTTATCACAACTGAATACAAACTATGTTTAGTAGTAAGTATGTTATCTTGGCTTCTGATTAGTGTTTTTCCTGGGTTCTTTCCCTCCCCCTAAGTCTATCCCTAACTCTAACCCTATCCCAAACTTTTACCCTACACCTAAACATAACTGGACTTATTTTCTATATCCACTGGTTTATTTGTCTAAAATCTAACTATTCAGATCTATATCAAACTGCCTTATCCTCAAGTATCTGAAACGGGTCGAGTTCTCCAATCGATTTCTCCGAAACGGGTCAAGTTTTCATGACAACTACGGGTCGAGTTCGTTTCGGGTCGAGCTCTCCAGTAACCGTAGTAGGATGGTCTAACTTACGGAGTGAAACATCCATGAAACGAGGGGTTCCTTTCTGGGACAAAGTGCCCCCAGTTCCGGTGTACCTTCACGATTGACGTTCTACTGTAGTGGCATGAAGACAGGTGAAGGAGTGGGGGGGGGGGGGGGGGGTGTAGTAAGTGGACCGTGACCGTCAGGTTCCTGTACATTCACAGCACGAATTGTAACCTTCCGCAAGAATGTGTCATCAGGAGGAGTCCCCTACACACGGCCTAGCTGCCGATACTCTGTCCTGCTGAGTATCCTATACACGGCCGAGCTGCCGATACTCTCTGTCCTGCTGAGTATCCTACACACGGCCGAGCTGCCGATACTCTGTCCTGCTGAGTATCCTACACACGGCCGAGCTGCCGATACTCTGTCCTGCTGAGTATCCTACACACGGCCGAGCTGCCGATACTCTGTCCTGCTGAGTATCCTACACACGGCCGAGCTGCCGATACTCTGTCCTGCTGAGTATCCTACACACGGCCGAGCTGCCGATACTCTGTCCTGCTGAGTGTCCTATACACGGCCGAGCTGCCGATACTCTGTCCTGCTGAGTGTCCTATACACGGCCGAGCTGCCGATACTCTGTCCTGCTGAGTGTCCTATACACGGCCGAGCTGCCGATACTCTGTCCTGCTGAGTGTCCTATACACGGCCGAGCTGCCGATACTCTGTCCTGCTGAGTGTCCTACACACGGCCGAGCTGCCGATACTCTGTCCTGTTGAGTGTCCTACACACGGCCGAGCTGCCGACACTCTGTCCTGCTGAGTATCCTACACACGGCCGAGTAGTGTAGGACAGAGAGTGTGTAGGATACTCAGCAGGACAGAGAGTATCGGCCGTGTGTAGGACACGGAGCAGGACAGAGGACAGATTTTTCCATAGATGAGCTTTTCTGATAATCCTATCTCATCAGTGGGACATACCCTCGGTTTTCCCTGAGATTGAGTTTAATCGATCCGTCCCACTTGGGGCCGTAAATACCGCCGGTCGGTCGTCCATGGAGATAAAGATGTATGTAGTCTGTTCCCACACCTTCCGGGCCACTCCTTGGATGTGTTGACAGTCACTCTCGTCTATGCTGAATCTCTCCCGAGTTATAATTAGTGTAACCTTAAAGCCTGTTCCCACTAAAGGCCCGTTCCCACTTGGCGATTTCTGCCCCTGAGACTACTGCCGGGCATAATCGCAGGGAAACCGCAGTCGCACAGCAGGTGGGAAGGCTTAGTCGGCGACTATGCCCTGATATATTTCAAACATGTTTGAAATTGAATCGCAAGAGACTGGTGTCGCTCTAAGAGAGAATCTAGTCGCCGACTCAAGCCCGAACAACGGGGGGTAGGGCAATAGTCGCTGACTATTTTTCTATTTTGCGTTCCCACTTGGTGACTCATGAAATTCCTAGAAATTTTGGCTGATAGTCGGCGACGGGTGCCCTATGAATGCCCCAAAATTGCTTTGTGGGAACTGGGCTTAAGCGATTTTGGGGCATCCAGGGGGCACCCAACGCCGACTATCAGCCAATATTTCTCAGAACTTACCGAGTCACCAAGTGGGAATGCAAAAAGGCAAAATCATTGGTGACTATATTGCCCTACCCTCCATTGTTCGGGCTTGAATCAGCAATTGGACTCCCTTCAAAAAGGGCACCAGTATCTTGGGATTCCATTTCAAACATGTTCGCATAGTCGCCGACTATATTTTACCACCCGCTGTGCGACTGCCGTTTTCCAGCAATTATGCCCGGCAGTAGTCTAAGGGGCAGGAATCGCAAAGTGGGAATGGGCCTTTAGTACTCATACAGAAAGGCCCGTCCATGGTGTACATGCTATAAAATGAATAAGGGAATTTTTGTCTTTTACAAAATTAGGCCCCAGGCCGAGTTCCGTAAATAACATCAATTCCCATCGAGTTTTGTAGCATGTTCGAGCATGGTGGGTCGTTATATATTTATCATATATAACCAAGATTAATAAAATCTTAACATATGTTGCCATAGAAGACATGTCGGTATGATATATCCGGGAAATACGGTTATAGAGTAAAAAGTAGTCCTAAAATAATATAACCAATAAAATGTCATTTGTTTTGGTTTCGTTTGGAAAATGGATAATAAATATAATAAACCATGGTTTGTGGACAGGCGGCTCTGTAATCCACTCATGATTTGGATTGGACTACACTCTCTTACGCTCGTGTATTACTACATGTAAGCCATGGCCGCATGTACACAAAACCATGGATTCTTTTTTGATTCACTTTTTATTGGTACTCTCTTCTTTGACAATCTGGTCGTTGGTGTACAAGTAACTATAGATAAAACGAGCCAATGAAAGGATACCCGTTAGCATGGTATCTCACAGTCACTGGATTTCTTCGGGCTTCCTTTTGTTACACATCTTAACCCGAGCAACAACAACATATACATCTCTTGCTATATAATCATTTTAGTCATTATAAACATATAAAGTTTCTTTAGACACATACAACATATAATGCTCAGTGGAATTTTTGGATCTTGGACTATCTCTCGTAAAATTGTGTCTTGAAAATTAACACTTATCATCTTGCAATGGGTATACCCTCTAACATCATATTTTTGGTTAAGTTTTTGAAATGGGAGTAGGTAGGTGTACTTCTCAACCAGGGCGATAAAGAATTCCACATTATCCTACCCCTAATATAAAATCCCATAGGCTTAACATTGAGTTTCCGTATGCCACGCTGACTGGCATACGGAGTTTTATATGCCACTAGTGGCATACAGAATTGTTATCACGTAATATTTCAAAATCGAGGAGACGGAGTAGGATAAAATCAAAACCTGATTCGTTTGAATCTTGGCTACTGCATCCCACTCTTGGAGTTTTGGCTCCGGACTTCACTCGGCTTCGCCTCATGAAGTCACTATGCCAAACTCCAGTTGTGGCATACGGTGGCCGAGATTAAAACTCATCCAGTTTTACGATAATATTCCACCACTGTATTCTACACTCTTTTGGTATAGTACACAATTTGTACACAAAACCATGGATTATCGTCTATATATGGGTAGGGAGCCCCAGTTCCCAGTATTCAGGGCAGGATCGGGGTCAGAGGGACGCTGTTGGCCGTCAAACTGTTCCCCTTAATAAACCCTGAAATTTACCGAATTACATTCCCCACACTTCTACGCAACAATACCAGTATTTCACAATGTTGTCGTATAACCGGAATCCCCACAGATTTAGTAGAAACCGAGCGAGAGTTAGACTTGTCAATGTTTATGCCACGACGGGAAGGTCGCGTATTACTACACGAGGCATAGCCGAGTGTAGTGAGGAGCAGACCTGACCAATGTGGCATAGACATTGACAAGTCTAACTCGAGTTCGCTTTCGTATTTATCCTACCTCGTCTATGATTTGTATTACTAAAAGATAAATATTGAGTCAATGACCAACAGAACTTTTTTTCATAGTAGCTAACATCCTGCTCTCTGATTGGTCAATATTGTTATTACTCAAGTGGCATAAAAAATACTTTATGTCATGGCCTGCCACATAAAATTTTCCTATGTTAAGTCTATGGCGGTTTTTTATTAGGGGTAGGATAATTACTCGTATTGCACTCGCACCTGAAGTATTCCCCTACACGTATATCGATAGGGGGCCATCCATAAAGTACGTACACAGAATTTCTGAAATTGTTTACACCCCCCCCCCCCCACCACCTCCTCCCGATCTTATACGCAATAAAACAAAGAGGGAGCATACGCAAAATTTCTAAAATTTGGTTACGCCCCCCTCACTGCGTACGTACTTTATGGATGGCCCCCAGGATGATAATCAGTAGTATCGTAAAACTGGATGAGTTTTAATCTCGGCCACCGTATGCCACGACTGGAGTTTGGCAGAGTGACTTCATGAGCCGATGCCGAGTGAAGTCCGGAGCCAAAACTCCAGGAGTGGCATGCCGTGGCCAAGATTAAAACGAATCAGGTTTTGATTTTATTCTACCCCGTCTCCTCGATGTTGGAATATTATGTGATAACAATTCTGTATGCCACTAGTGGCATATAAAACTCCATACGGAAACTCAATGTTAAGCATATGCGATTTTACATTAGGGGTAGGATAATATCAAGAGACGTCACAAGTTTGCGTCTTCAACTCGTGAAATTACGGAGCCAACAAAATGCGTGGCATAAATAAGCTCAAACTCAAACGAGTGGCGTCTAGATTTTATCCTACCCCGTTTCCATATTTTTTCAGTATCAGAAAGTAGTGGCATAAACAACACTTTATGACACACCCGTGAAACAAACAAATCCCATGTTAAGCCTATGGCGTTTTTTATTAGGGGTAGGATAAAGCCTAGGACTATCATTCATATCTTGCTGTATACCTAAAGGGGGTGTTCCACTGGACCGACGGTAGCCGATTCCGTAGCCAGACAATCGCCGATTATTATCAGATGCCCTAGAATTTCTCAAATCTTTAAAAATGGTCATTTATTAAACTATTATTATCAGAATTAAATAAATTACAATATGTGAGCTTCCTCTTAAGGGCCCAGGAACAATTGATCGGGTGAGAAATCGGCCTGGTGGATTTTGCCCTTAAATCTCCCCGTTATTTTATTCTTACCATTGCCCACAGACTTGTCACAGACTTGCCACAGACCTGCCACAGACTGTGGTCACGTGTGCCGGGTCTGTGGGAGTCCTGGCCGTCAAGAGGTGGCAGTCAATATGCAGGTCTCCCCCGGCATCCGGGTTCAGGCAAACACCGTCTAAATCCCTGCTGGGAGAGTGTCGCTTTCTCAGAGGTATGCCGGGGACGACGTGAAAAAGGCGTCGTCGTCTTTCTGTGTTGACCTCCGCGCACTGAGTCACTGTAAGAGGGGGATCTAAGACGGTCTGCGGACCCGGAGTTCTGTGCACGTCTTCAATTAACGTGAGTCACTGAGTGATCTCCCCCATCCCCACTTTATATAAGGTACGTTACCTCCCATCCCCACTTTATATAAGGTACGTTACCTCCCATCCCCACTTTATATAAGGTACGTTACCTCCCATCTCCAATTTATATAAGGTACGTTACCTCCCATCCCCACTTTATATAAGGTACGTTACCTCCCATCCCCACTTTATATAAGGTACGTTACCTCCCATCCCCACTTTATATAAGGTACGTTACCTCCCATCCCTACTTTATATAAGGTACGTTACCGGATGTCGCCGGATCTAAGACGGTCTGCGGACCCGGAGTTCTGTGCACGTCTTCAATTAACGTGAGTCATAATGTATAACTGACAATATTATATGATATACATGTCTATATATTTATTACCCACCGATTACGGAGTCTCCATAGGAAATATATAGGGCACCTGGAAACAGCTACCTGGAGATTCCAGAAAAATAGTCCTGTTCATAAAGAGGTTGAATTATTGTGTACTTCAAAATAAGTTTCTTGAATGTTCCTTCAATGCTAATTATTTAGAATCAATCATAATAATCTCATTTACCATCAGAAATCACTGTCATATTACACTTTGCATGCTTAAAGTATAGGTTAATGGCAAACTATATTATTGGTGTATGTACACCGAATTACTGCCAGACTTGACAGTGCTGTGATGTTTGGAACGAAAAGGCTTACAGAAACTGTTTAATTGGAATAGATTTTCTATCAATCTTGTAGATGGGTAATAAATACAAGAACAACTGGTTTTGTATACGAATGACCGTAATCTCCTCGTAGTTGACGACGTAATATCCTCGCTAATCGCTCGGATATTACTACGCGTCAACTACTCGGAGATTACGGCCACTCATACACAAAACCAGTCATTATTGTGTATATAAACAAATAACTAGATGTGGAGACCTGGAGTATATCTATGCAGCCTGCCCCATATTTATTAATGAGATTCGGCGGCCATTTTATCTTTCCTCACTTTAAACTAGTTTTAGAAAAAAGCGGTCATAATCTCCTTGGACTAGACTCTATATAATATCCTAGCATTCACTCGGATATTACTATGGCCACTGGTTTCTGAAACCAGTTGATATCAAATGGGATTCACACGGTGGGATCCATGTACCTCACAAAGTGTTTGTCTGAGACATGTCCTGTTGAGATTCGGTACTGGAACACAATCTCCTCGTGTGAATGACAGGGTTCCATTTTGCTGGGACAAATGTTTTCCCTTGCAATTGTCGGCGACAATCACCCCTAACAAGGAACAGAATCTCATGAGATTTTGACTTTAAACAGGTTTAAAATTTATAGGGGCATTTTGGTGAGACAAATGGACCTGCTGCGACCATGTACCTGCCCTAGCCAATAGGAGGCCAGCAAGCATGATTACATGTTTGTAACACCCTTCACATCAAGGGTAATTGAGTCCCAAGGTGAGTGGTCACTGTGACTATGTCTGAGATTATGTACCAGGGACCTGTTTCACTAGTTTCGTGACATGTCTAGATGGCATCTCTGACACCATATGGACAGATCACAAGATTGCAGTCGATCACACACAGAGTTTCACTCACTTTTCGTAGGAATTAAGCAATGACACTTTAACATGGGTCGGGGATACATATAATCTATAATCGTTCCGAATATGAAGAAGATTGGCCACTTTGATCTTCTGATATTTGCTAGTCTTTTTCCGCTGTTGCTTGCACTGTTGGTGCCACTGTTGATGTCTATCTAGGTCTAATGCCACGTGACTACTGAAACAGGTCCTTGGTGTGTGAATCAAATTCGCCATTTTTCCTTGAGACTGATAAAAGTACTTTGCCATGAGAATTTTTTACCAAACGAGAATTGTCTGAGACGAGAGAAAAGGTGTGAAGTACACCAGTCTCAGGTACATGAGTCTTTTCGTGTGAACCCCACTTCATGTATACATCCAATTCCAATCGAGAGATTTACTTCAGTCTATGTACTTTTTAGTCGCCTGACAAACGTTAACCAAATTGATTTTTTGTTTGAGCCGCGACTCCTTCAAAATAAAGGCATGGGCGGATCCACAAGAAGTTGGTGACAGGAGTGACACCTCTTAATCCATCTCTTCCGGCCCGGTGTCTTTCTATGGCAGGGCGTTATGCGGGATTCAATACGGCCTGGATATCCCCTTTCCACTTGTAAGAAATACTCAGCAGACTCTAAAGGCATATCCTACAATTCACAGTGGCGCCACCTGGTGATTTTTAAATAATGTCAATTATTAGTCAAAAGTAGTTTCTTGGGATGCACTCTAATTCTCTAGGAGGAAATTTAACATTTTGTCCAGTTCATCCAATCTTAAGGGTAAAATACACCAATTTTCCTGTACTTGATTTACATAGGAAATGTACTGAGAAATATGGTTTTCTTCAATTCTTTCAAAAACAAGAACGGTGACCTATGATTTTTAAAACCTAAATAGGTAGTACAACATATATAATCAATTCTGTGAAAGTTTAAGGAAAATGACATGGGTTTTACTATTTGAAAAAAACTGTTTAGAATTTCTATATATTCTAATATAAAATTATCATAACATTGATCTGTAAATCCAAAACTAGCACGGTAACCCCGATTTTTAAGTTAGATATGTGTTCTACTGCACTTAGAGATCATCATATTAAATTTTCAGAAAATTGACATGGGTTTTAATTTTCAAGCCAAATTGTCCGATGTGCCTTTAACAAGAAAGCATGACGGGAATTTACGCACTACATAAATAATACAGCAAACAGTAGCTTGATTAATGCTGTTATCTCACCCCTGGTATATTTTTCTCCATAGACTTGAGGTTGGGAACTCTTATCCAACGCCCATGAGATATTTAGGAAAAATACTCCATGGGGGATTATGTCACAAAGGTTAGCCCTCAGTCAATGTGAAGGGTGATATGAATTCAGAAACCCAATCAAGTTTATGGTCAGAGTTCAATTGAATCAATTGATTTCAAGCTCAATGGGATACGAGCTCTGACCCTTAACGGGGGCATCCACTAACCACAACAAGGCTACAACAATGGCTTCCTGACAAGATCCATGATTGGCCTACGATTAGAGGCCTTGTTCACAAGTTGTCGTGGTTGGTGGACCACGACAAGGCCGCAACAAGGCCACGATTGGAAGCTTGTCGGGAGCCTTCCTACAAGGCTACGACAACATCGAGCATGTTCGATTTTCCCCATGACTGGACCCTTGTTGTGGAGTGTCATGGCGTGTCGGCAGCATGTCGCAAAGGTCTATGATAGGAAATTTTGGTGGATCATGCACTTCCTGACACGCCCCGACAACGCTATCGTAAAGGGGGGTGTCCACCAACCACGACAAGGCTACGAGAAGTGCCGACATGAAAGTTCCAATCGCAGCCTTGTCGCAGCCTTGTCGTGAGAAGAGCAGTGTCGGAACAGCGGTGTTGGGGCGTGTCGTAGACGTTGCTGGTTGCCATAAAAAGGGCGCCCATGGTTCCGATACACTACGACAGTGATATCGAGGATACCACAACACTCTACGACAAAGGTTCAGTCATAGCAAAATTCGAACATGTTCGATATTGTCGTAGCCTTGTCGGAAGGCCCCCGACAGGCCCCCGACAAGCTTCATGTCGCAGCCTGTCGTGGCCTTGTCGTAGCCTCTTGTCGGGAACTGTGGTCCACCAACCACGACTAAGACAAGGCTTCCAATCGTAGAGCTGTCGTAGACCTTGTCGGAAAGCCATTGTCGTAGCCTTGTCGTGGTTGGTGGACGACACCCTTAAACTTCCAAATGTTTCCTCTATAAGAACTTGACACCATCAACCTCTCCAACAACTCTATCTCCAAAATAGAGAACATAACAAAGGAGAAAATCCCCCATTATGCCAAGCATGCAATGTGCCCATAACTGTTCAGCATATCCTGCTAAACTCCCAAAGGGTACAAGAAAATAGAAGATGGTACTTGAAAAGTATTAACAATATAAGCAGGGATTTCCTTATATCGAAAAGTTTAGGCTTGCTATCAAAAGGCAGTTTCGATTATATAGTTATAGGCCTTGTGTCCGTAGAAGTTTTCCCTCCTATGTGGACAGACAGGAAAATACCAACCATCATGTTTCCATAGCTCTAGACGAAGTTAGCTCTTGTCAAATTAACCAGAATATTTTCACTTTCGTTTGTCCTGATTATTCGATGGACCTGTCAGTTGCCCTTCTTTGGCTGTTACATCCATGGATACAGCTGTCCACCTTTTTTGTGATTCCTATTTCATCAGTTTTCTTAATGAGGGGGATTCCTGATGCACCATCAATTGCTATTCCCATTTCCTCGCCGCTGTCCTTTCACTTTCATGTTGTGTTGCGTAGTTTCACTTTTCATAATTGGATGAAATAATAGTTTCACTCACCATCTGAAATGAATCATTTGTTAAACCGATACGTAGAATAGACCTATTAACATTTTCCTGATTTATATAGGAAATGTCCTTGTTTGCTTCAATTCTATCACACAACAAGGTAGGTAAACTATATAGTCTCTAGATAAAACATTAGCAAGGTGATCCCCACCTTTAGAGTTAGATATGTTTTCTACAACAGTTAGATATCATCATATATACCCCTAAGGGGATAACATTAGTTTTATTTTCCAAGGTTATTTGTCGATCTGCATTTGATACACACTCTTGGAACTTTGATACATACATTATCCTACCCTAATAAAAAATCCATAGGCTTAACATGGGATTTGTTTATGTCATGGGTAGTGACATAAAGTGTTGTTTATGCCACTACTTTCTGATACTGAACAAATATGGAAACGGGGTAGGATAAAATCTAGACGCCACTCGTTTGAGTTTGAGCTTATTTATGCCACGCATTTTGTTGGCTCCATAATTTCACGAGTCGAAGACGAGTGACATTACGGAGCCAACAAAATGCGTGGCATAAATAAACTCAGACTCAAACTCGTGATGTCTCTTGATATTATGACATTAATGCACACTCAAGAATGCACTGGACTCGTAATCCCACGGTTGTTGGTCTTTGTCGGTTCAAGTCCCACCCGGCCACTTTTCTCCTCCAACCCAAGCAGTGGTAAATTTACTGCTATATCAAAGGCCAATCCTTCTCATACCGTATCTATATGGTGTGGTAAGTAAAAATAGTAAAGTCGGTAAATGTGTAGGGGTGAGATTTCTACCTAAATTCATCTCATAGATTCAGTCAAACCCAATGTAAGTCTAATAGAAGATATTGAAGGTTATACTACCCAAACAAACGAGCAAACAAAGCACACATTGTGACATTAATACATACGCATGGATGCACACATTACAACATATGCTGGAGGCACGTTAAGACCAGTCTTTCGGACTGAGTACACTCCAGGGTAAATAAAAGTCTTTAAAAAAAAAATGAAAAAAATTGATTCACAATAATTGATGCACACATTATCACACTAATACACACTCATTTAACCATACACTCATCATAAAATTGATATACTCTCATGGATACACACAATATGCCATTGATACACACTCATAGATGCACATATTATGACATTAGTACACAATTCATTGGTCCTTAAATAATACATTAGAGTTCCTTGGGGTGTTTTATATCATTCATCAAATACTTGTACTTCTAAAAGAGCTAAACTAGTGGTGAGAGTTTGTAGGATGGTCTAGAACACCCAATAGTGACTCACTCTGTGAAAAGAGAACGGTTTTATGTCCAGAACCATGTCACATGCCCATGTCTCTGACATCAGTATCAGGAACTTTAAAGTGTCGGGAACCTGGTGACTGTGACTCCATTAACCATTTAGCTGCAGCATGATGCCTCCAGGCATTCCCCTGGCTACAGCAGCATGGTGCCTCCAGGCATTCCCCTGGCTATGGCAACATGATGCCTCCAGGCATTCCCCTGGCTATGGCAACAGGATGCCCTCAGGCATTCCCCTGGCTACGGCAACATGATGCCTCTAGGCATTCCTCGGGCTACGGCAGCATGATGCCTCCAGGCATTTCCCGGGCTACGGCAGCATGATGCCTCCAGGCATTCCCCTGGCTACGGCAACATCATACCTCCAGGCATTCCCCTAGCTACGGCAACATGATGCCTCCAGGCATTCCCCTGGCTACGGCAACATGATGCCTCCAGGCATTCCTCTGGCTACGGCAACATGATGCCTCCAGGCATTCACCAGGCTACGGCAACATGATGCCTCCAGGCATTCCCCTGGTTACGGCAACATGATGCCTCCAGGCATTCCCTTGGCTACGGCAACATGATGCCTCCAGGCATTCCCCGGGCTACGGCAACATGATGCCTCCAGGCATTTCCCTAGTTATGGCAGGAAGATGCCTCCAGGCATCATAGAGTCATTATTGATATTTACGTGCAAAATTTAATAGATAAAAAGATAATTATTTGAATTCAAAGAAATTTTGACTAAGCATAAGAGACATATTGACCTTTGATTTGGTTTAACGAAATATGATCAGTCACCAAGGTAGATTACTCAAATCATGTGACATTGCGATTTCCAAAAGAAGTTGCCTGCCGTAGCAGGACTATTTGTAATACTTAGCAGGAGAACAGGGTGCTGCAAAGAAAGGGTTAAGGCGGCTGACGTAGTGCCCAGTGTCTAAAAATAGACCACCAGAGGCCAAACACACCAAACTTGTGTTGTAAACACCACTCCGTAGTCTGTGGTGACCGGACATGGCTGACATCATTGCGGCTGAGTTGGCCTGGACTGTGAGTGAGTTCAACTGGCCACCTTTTGAGTTCCACTGGGCCCCGTTGCTCCAGGATTACAACAGAGCTGCAGATCGCAGAATAGCGATCCGAGGGCCTAAACGTTGCTCCTGAAATTTTGCGGATCATGTTGCAATCGCAAAGGCGCATCGCCGCGTACAATATGCGGACCTTCACAGCACTGTGGATCGTATCGCTGTGGGTTAAGTACAGCCTTATCTGATATTTCAAATAACGATCCATGGTGGCACCGTCAACCCCCGCCCCTTGTTATTCTACCTATAGGAAATAGCGATCCACGACGCAAGGTGTCTGTAGTGCCATCTGTATTTAATCAAAGAACTAATGAATCTTCCCCTGTCTCATTCAAAGTATATCTGATCAGTCTGAGATATAGACTGGTTCCCTGCCCCAATCAAATATGGGACAGGTAACGCCCAGCTAGACCAATGAGTGAGCGACCTTGAACTTTCGCTGGTTCCCCTCTGATTTGCAATGGTAAGGATAACCAGCACAACCTCTCTCCCTCAAGAGGTTCTCCAAATAAGTTACTAATACTTATGATGGACAATGATACAAAATAAAGTTATATCAACCTTTCGAAAGATAAAATACAAGTTATTAGAATTTTATCTTAAAAAAACAGATTTCAGGACGCCCTCTAGTGGATTATCCAGCGTCAAATTGGTGGGCCAAACGCACCAAATAATGGCGGGCGTTACCTGGCCTTATATGTGAGTGAACACACAGCCCAGGCTTCCAGGCTACTTGTCTTTTAAAGTCTCAGGGCCCTGTTGCTCCTGTTTTCGTAGTATCGCTAGTTATAATCGGATCGCAATTTTATTTTTACAATTACTATAGCGATCCGACTAAAAAAGCGTTGCTCCCGTAATATCGGATCGTATCCCTATTTTCACACGGTATTGCTAATTTTTTACGATGCGATAGCGATACAACAATTCAGGGGCACATATTGAATGAGACAGGGGAAGATTCATTAGTTCTTCAATTAAATACAGATGGCACCATAGTTAAAACTGATCTGACACCTGGCGGTGTGGCTCGCTATTTCCTATAGGTAAAAGAACAAGGGGCAGGGGTTGGTGGTGCCACCATGGATCGTTATCTGAAATATAAGACAAGGCTGCATTTAACCTACAGCGATACGATCCGCAGTGCTATGAAGGTCCGCGTAAAAAGTATCGCTAAAAGCCGTATTTTACGCGGTGACACGATCCTGCAAAATGTCTGGAGCAATGTTTTGGCCCTCGGATCACTATGATCTACAACTCTGTCGTAATCCTGGAGCAACGGGGCCCTTGGCAGGTTATCATCTTTGTAGGCATTCAGTATCAGGACATGTGATGGGTCACGGAATCTGGGACCTGTTTCAGTAGTTTCGTGACATTAGGCCTAGACAGACATCAACAGCAGCGCCAACGGTGCAAGCAACAGTGGACAAGATTTTGTCTTGTTTCAAAACGCATGTCACAGTTGATGTCAAATATCAGCGGATCGGAGCGACCAATTTTCTTCATTTTTGGAACGCTTATAGGTAATATGTATCGCTTACTCTGTTAAACTTTCATTGCTTAATTCTTACAGGAAATTGTCTAATACTTTTGAAGCCGGACACACTGAGTTTGGGCTCTGTCTTGTCCTAAGTGCCGCAACTTGTGTTGATCTGTCCATATGGTGTCACAGACGCCATCTAGACATGTCACGAAACTTCTGAAACAGGTCCCAGGGGCACAAGGCATATAGGACAGGGAGTTTGTAGTGTTGATAGTGAACTCGTCATAAGATATGGTAGGAGAGTGAATCACACAATCTCCATACACAAACACAAGGCATAAGACTGGTAGCTGGTAGTGTTAGTATTGTGACATGTCATGGAATTTGGTAGGAGAGTGAACTACACACTCTCCACACACAAACACAATGTAGTGTTGGTATTGTTTCATGTCATTAGATATGGTAGGAGAGTGAACCACACACTCTCCATACACAAACACAATGTAGTGTTGGTGTTGTTACATGTCATTAGATATGATAGGAGAGTAAACCACACACTCTCCATACACAAACACAATGTAGGGTTGGTGTTGTTACATGTCATTAGATATGGTAGGTGAACCACACACTCTCCATACACAAACACAAAGCATAGGACAGGTATCTGGTAGTGTTGGTATTGTGCCATGTCATAAGATGTGGTAGGCGAGTGAACCACCCACTCTCCATACACAAACACAAAGCATAGGACAGGTAGCTGGTAGTGTTGGTATTGTGCCATGTCATAAGATGTGGTAGGAGAGTGAACCACCCACTCTCCATACACAAACACAAGGCATAGAGCAGGTAGCTGGTAATGTTGGTATAGTGAGGTGCCATGGAATCTGATTGGAGACTGAACAGCACACTCTCCACACAGAAGCACGGGGCAGCTATCTAGTAGTGTTGGTATAGTGAGGTGCCATGGAATGTGGTAGGAGAGTGAATCCATACACTCTCCGCTTGTAAACAGATGGGGGAGGGCGGTAGAGATGATCCTGGAAACTGATTAGTCACCAGGGTTAATGGCATGTGATGTGAGAATGATGCTGACATATTTACAAGTCTGAACTATATTTAGGACGGGCAAGTGATTCTAACCTCAGGTCGTTTAGTGGACCAAGTACTCCTCCAAGTATACATATAATCATAATCACGATGTATAAAATAATGTCATACTATATCGAATTAAATAGTATATCACATGTGTATGTATTACTTGGTTGTTAATCTAAGCTTTTCCAATCTAAACAGCAACCTATACATGAATGTCATAGAGTATGGCTATCTCGTAGCATTTGCATCGACAATTTATTTCAATATTTTCCTGCACCTGCTATTACGTGAGGGACCCCTCCTACACTTGTTATTATGTGAGGGACCCCTATTGCACTTGTTATTACGTGAGGGACCCCTCCTGCACCTGTTATTATGTGAGGGACCCCTCCTGCACATGTTATTACGTGAGGGACCCCTCTTGCACCTGTTATTACGTGAGGGACCCCTCCTGCACCTGTTTTTATGTGACGGACCCCTATTGCACTTGTTATTACGTGAGGGACCCCTCCTGCACCTGTTATTATGTGAGGGACCCCTCCTGCACCTGTTATTACGTGAGGGACCCCTCCTGCACCTGTTATTATGTGACGGACCCCTCCTGCACCTGTTATTACGCAAGGGACCCCTCCTGCACCTGTTATTATGCGAGGGACCCCTCCTGCACCTGTTATTACGTGAGGGACCCCTCCTGCACCTGTTATTACACACTTTAAAGGTCGCTTGCCGCCCTTTAAAGGTCGCTTGCCCCCCGGCACAGAATTCCCTAAACCTCTACTATATAATATACTCTACTCAAAATTTCAATACTTGCGCCTAACGAGGCCTGGGCCCCGTTGCTCCACTTTTTGTGGTATCGCTAGCTATAATCGGTCGGCAATTTTATTTTTATGATTACTTTAACGATCCGACTAAAAAAGCGTCGCTCCCGTAATATCGGATCGTATCCCTATATTCACACGGTATCGTGCGATGCGATAGCGATACGACAATTCAGTGGCACATATTGAATGAGACAGGGGAAGATTCATTAGTTCTTTAATTAAATACAGATGGCATCACAGTTAAAACTGATCTGACACCTGGTGTTGTGGATCGCTATTTCCTATAGGTAGAATGACAAGTGGCAGGGGTTGGTGGTGCCACCATGGATGGTTAATTGAAATATAAGATAAGGCTGTATTTACCCTACAGCGATACGATCCGCAGTGCTGTGAAGGTCCGCGTAAAAAGTATTGCAAAAAGCAGTATTTTACGCAGCGATGCGCCTTTGCGATTGCGACACGATCCGCAAAATTTCAGGAGCAACATTTTGGTCCTCGGATCGCTATGCTCTGTCGTAATCCTGGAGCAACGGGGCCCAGACATGGGACCTGTTTCAGTAGGTTCGTGACATTATGCTTAGACAGACATCAACAGTGGCACCAACAGTGGAAATTTTTTTTGTCAAATATCAGCGGATTGGAGCAGTCAATTTTCTTAATATTTGGAATGATTATAGGTTTTATGTCTGGAGGAAATAGCAATCCACGACACAAGGTGTCTGTAGTGCCATCTGTATTTAATCAAAGAACTAATGAATCTTCCCCTGTCTCATTCAATATGTGCCCCTGAATTGTATCGCTATCACATCGTAAAAATTAGCGATACCGCTGAAGTATAGCAATACAATCCGATATTATGGGGGCAACGCTTTTTCAGTCGGATCGTTAATGTAATCGTAAAAAAAAAATTGCGATCCGATTATAGCTAGCGATACCACAAAAACAGGAGCAACGGGGCCCTGTGACATAAGTAGTATACATAGCTGTATAGACCACAGAATCAATTGTTTAAAATCAGTCATGCGTGGTGCTCCGCAGATTGTTCTTTCGTTTGTTTATTGCCCAATCTATTGTCTTTTGGTCGAGGTTGTTTGTATTATGAGCATACCGTGCCGGGAAGTCTGCGCCGGGTCACCTTAAGGGATTATCTCGGGTATTGTTCGCGTTCAGCGGAGCGTGGTGCTCCGCAGGGGCAAACATTGTGCTCCGCAGGGGTAAACACGGCCGAGTACACAGCCGCTGGTCAGTGCGGAGGGTGTGAATAAACATTCGACGTTAATTACCGGAGCCAGCGTGTATGCTCGACCACCACGACTCTTCGAAACCCTTCAGTCCCGCGAGCGATCCGGTGTTTACCATGTTTACCGATCGTAATTAGCTAGCGGCACGTGGTGCCCACATAGCTGACACCGCTCTTCGAAACCCCTCAGTCCCGCGAGCGATCCCGCTCACATCTAGTGGTACAGCCCTGGCGGATCGTGTGGGAACTATCCTAATGTACTGTACTGTACCGCACTGCCGCTCTACCGGAGTTCAGGGTTAATGTCAATCAGTCAATACATACATACATACATACATACATACATACATACATTATATTTACACGCTTATATGAAATTATGTGTTAGTATATATTACATGTATAATGTATGTATGTATGTATACATATATACATACATGTATAATGTATGTATGTATGTATGTATGTATGTATGTATGTATGTATACATATATATGTATATATATGTATATATGTATATGTATATGTATATATGTATATGTATGTATATGTATGAACACTTTATTAGATATACTAAAGTATATAATAATATTATTGAATAGATATATATATATATACTACCATGAATCAACTATTAGTATAATAATAATAATAATAATAATAAAGTTATATATTATGTACTCTATTGAATTCAGATCTTATTGTATCATTACATACACAATATAACAATAGAAATATAACAGAACATCATAGTTAAAGTATTGATACTTTATTATCATATATTATTACCATTAACTTGTAAATATGACACTGGTATAGATTTAAAGATATAAGATATAATATATATCCGTATATGTGTTTGATTTAACACCAACTATTCAACAAGGTTGAGTTATATAGATAAGATATAAGATATAAGATATACAGTATATATGTTTGATTTAACTCATCAGCTTACTTATATTTATATCTATAAAAGGTTTAAAGTTCCATATCTATATAACAAATGTTAAATCTATCTAGCTAACTCTTAACTCACCTATATGCAATTAATAATCTGTGTGATAACGATCCATGCTTAAATATGGATCATATATCGTCTTTTAGACGTATGAAAAAGCTAAAGCTAAACTAATGCTAGATAACAACTAGCATTTCAGGTGTACACACGCACATAGTTTGAAATTTCAAGGTTTCACTAATTTATAACATTAACTACACTGAGGTATAATGATCCATGCTTCAAATAGTGAGATTATACTATGCCTTTTAGACGTAGTATAGATCTACTGACATGATAAGGTACACAGTGATAGGGTGAGATATAGTGTAATATAATCCGTGAACTAACCATACACATTCTACGGTATTCACTAAGTTAAGCTAAGCTAAGATAAGCTAAGCTAAACTATGGTAAAACTAGTTAAACAGTATATACTATATATGAAATATACCATCAGTCAGCACCACATGCTTGAATATCAGTTCGTATAGTCCAGCATGGAACTAAAGCTAAAGCTCAGACAAAGTCATAACTGAATCACTATTCACATAGTCCGATGTATCACCGGTCTGAATCACTATCTTCATTACCGTGCTCCATGTGTGATACTTTATCAGGAGGTGTCGAACCTGTGGGTGTTCCATCACATTGTCTTTTGAATCCACTACACTTTACAACACCTTTCACCACTCCGACGTTATGTGGTTTCTCAACTGCTGTAGATGACACGCTAGGTACAAGTGGTTGTGGGAGTGATGATGGTGGTGGAGGAATTAGTGAGTCGAGTTCTATCAGGTGTGGGGACATCTGTGAAGAGTCAGGCAGGAGTGACGAGGTTGAAGGTCTTGTATAAGGTTTATCATTCTTCCTTTTGTGGGAGCGGGGTACAGGACCAGGACCAGGACCAGTATCAGGACCGCACAGCTTTGAGGGTATCTTTCCTGTCGACGTCTTACACTCGGTACTGTATCGAGAATATGATATTATATCTATTATATCGATATATACATTACATATATCATACACATACAATAATAATAAGGATATAATGATAATTCTTAACATACATACATACATACATAGTAATACATAGGTGCTATTTAATGTGATATCATAACAATATATATTAATATATATATATAGATAATCATCTGATAATCTATATATATATAGATAATCATCTGATAATTGTAATACATGATATACAGAGATATATTGATAGTTATAGTATGATAATAGTATCATATCAATAGACACTTACAAAGAATCATCTACATGGCATCATAACAGTATTAATAATAATATGATAATTAATAATAACCTTACCTCAAATCCATAGGTTCGGTACACCGATCATTTTCCTCTTCATTTTCTGTGGAGGCATCATCCTTTTCAGGAAGCTGTACCGTGAGTCCGGTATCTTCTTTATGGAAGGACTCACACGGTTCTGTTGGAGGCACTACATGTTTTACACGTGTTGTTGAGGTCTCACTGTCATGATCAAGTCCTGATATATCATCGACATTGCTGGACTCGATATCCAATCCACTGTTGTTTGATGATCCAGGTGTATTGACGTTATCCGTAGATGTATTGTCAGAAAAACATTTTCCACATACACGGTCACAACATTTGATTAATATTCCTTTCCGGTCAAGATGGATTAATAAACTTATGATAATGGCAAATACTACACCCAACCCTCCGGCACCGGTTGCGCTGACCACGACAACCATCATTCGACCGGATCTGTTATCCACTTTATCAACACCCTTCACGTTAGAATCGCCCTCCACGGTGTTTGGTTTAACAGTTTTATCCTTATTTCCGACAGTGTTATCCCTGACTTTAACTGTATTTTCATGAACCACGACTTCAACATTGTCTAGAGCCTTTCCGATAGATGTATTGTCATCCATGAGATCTTCACTATCCGTGTTAGTGTCTATTTGCATAGGTGTTTCAGGTTCATCGATCGACGAAGTTATCCTCTTACATTGGTCAGTGTCTATCACGCTTCTTGGTAGACTTGAACACGAATCAGCTATAGGATTCCTTCTGAGGTCTATTCTGGTGAATCTATCCGTAGGGAAATCACCTATAGTCCTGATATTGTTACCGCGAAGGTCAAGTACAGGATACCCGGTGGATTTTCCGTGACGGACATCGGGCATGCTGTATAATCCAATGTTCGTGCATGAAACCACTCCACGTGATGGGTAACAGACACATCTTCTACCAGGTCCGCATTTCAGTAAGGCTTCAATCTGCAGGAGTGATATAGCAAAGACGGCTAGTATGAAGGTTGACCTCATGACTGTTATAGAGATGACTGACTTGATCTTACCGATGTCCTCAGTATTCTGAGTCAATAAGATTAATGACATCTTCCTTATACTAATCAAAGAGGAAAGGGGTGTCACTAAACCTGGTGTCAGCGAGGCGGTAGCGATACAGGAGATGGTGACACTATCCGGTGACATCTTGATAAGATCGCCTTTCATCTGACACATGTGTACCCGACCGCTCGCGGTAGCTGCCTGCAATACACACTCATTCATTTGTAGCAGTAGATAGTCATTGATTATCACTGATCTCTAAATGTGGTAATGATAGTGGTGTTGACACTGACATTAACACCGACAACGATGTCAATATTTAACATGCCTCCTGAACATGTATTTAAATTATTCCTCAATAGAAAGTTAAATATTCAATTCAATTCAAACTACTCATGAATTATATTTCATTATTTCATGATTTAGATTTTTAACTATCCAGTTACCCCCTACTCATTATTTCAGATGTAACCTTAACATAGTCAAGATCACATTACCTAAATGTAGACATTACCTGATAATGTATACACCTCTAACACCAATTTTAATTAAGGAGGTTTAGGTATTCAGTCTTTAAAGGACATGTTACATAAAGTTACAAACCCTTTTAATGTATAGCCGAGACCGGCATATACAGGCTACCTACACAGCTTCAAACCTCAAGTGGGTGACATGTAAACAGTGACGCATTCTGATGATATTGATACAGCTCATAGAGATGTATGGTAATTTTACCCTCTGCCTGAGAAACGTTTCATTTTTTTTCGGTGAGATGTGTTGTACTAGTATACAGTCAATAGGATTTTTTTACCATTATCATTAACACACTGGTAAAAATTACTCGCCATTGTAGAGGTACCGGAAAAAATTACCAATTCTCACGGTGTGGATCTCCATATATTCCATACATTGTAGTATCAGTTTAAGGTTTATAGAATAATCAGGAAGGGTGTTTATCCGATTACTATAATCCCTTTTTAATCGGTATTAGATTAATTACAACACACTAGAGTCGATTTAATTTATGTCTCAACCCGTTGATTCTTTACCATCCAACAAGGTACATGTTTGGTATATATACGGGACATTACACTGCCTATTCGTTACATTGTTCTACGGGATATCCTTGCTGTTAGACTACCTGCTGATTTCATTCCTACCACGGGAAACCTCACCACCATCGCAGATTACCAATTTGGATTCCCTACGCCATAGCTTGATTGAGCGTTAATTACGTGAGGTCACGTTATTGGCATATTCTATCTACCATCATCAACGTGAGAACACCCAACACTGAAGGTATGTATTCATTGATTGTTAAATCAATTATTATTATTATTATTAATTGATTAATTGATTATTTATTTAATTAATTAATTAATTATGATAGGTATAACTACACTGTATCAATTTGTATTCAGTTTTTAAGCAAATTAGTTAACCTAGATTATTTCTAATAGGAGTGTCAGTCTGAAATTCGGTATACCATTGTATCCATGTAAAAGAGGTGTGCTTTCCGTTCTGACATCGGATTTACTGGTTTAACATGGTAGGGATATACGTTTATTTTATCTCTCTACAGTAATACATTACTCTGATAATAATATACAATGAGACAACTAACGGATGAACTACTAAAGGTTTGGCTTTCCGATTCTGATACCGGATTTACGTTTCGCTACAGTTCGTCTATTACTATTTAATATAGAATATTTAATAGGAATATCAGTTGAAATTCGGTATACCATGTAAAAAAGGTGAGCTTTTCGATTCTGATACCGGATTTACGTTTCGCTACAGTTCGTCTATTACTATTCAATATAGATATTTCTAATAGAATATCAGTCTGAACTTTGGTATACCCATTTTTAAAAAAGTTTGACTATTTATATTTTTTAAACCATTACAGATGAATAACCGATCATATCATCCCTACATGATGCCACAATTACCGAATATGAACCAGCACCCTACGCCAACACAGTGGCAAGGGTGAGCATTACATATTATACAATACATAATGATAATTTCCACAGTACGAATAAGTTAGATGATATAGCTATCATTACCAGATGTGTATGAATATTCTCACTATTAATAGATCTATTAGTTATTTATTATTTATTTATTATTTATTTACTAATTTATTAGTATACCTCTTTTTTCCTACAGCAGAGCTCACCAGACACCATACATTGCACAAACAGGGTCGCCTGTACCACACATACCACACCCTAGAGGTCCTATAACATATGCTCAACAGCAACAGTACGGGGGATCAACATCACCTTTTGGACAGCTGAGGACCCCCCAACCACCACAGACATCAACATCAACATCAACATCAGGTGGAGGAATAGTTAACTGTGACAATATAGTCCTTTTCCTCGATCCTGACTGGTCAGTACCGAGGACTCCTGGTGCTCCAAGATACAGGTGAAGAGAATGATTATTCCACTGTATACCTTAACAATTGGTAATATAGAGCAAATTAAATAAAGATTATCATTGCCAATTATAATAAACTGTTACTATTTAATATATGTAATAATCAATAATAAAGATAATATAATAGATGATATATATATATAGTTAATACTATTTCAAGAATTCCATACATCAAGTAATACCACATAATAAGTATTCTATATTATGTTGATAATGATGGTGATGATGATGATGATGAATACAATCTAATAATTGGTTAATAATACTATCCTTTTCTTTTTTTCCCTCTCTGTATAAACAGAAAGACAGTATTAACATCTGTATTTTACAATAAGCCTAGAGTAAATATACTGAAGACACAGTTTCTGCCTGATGACCCTCATCACGTGAGGGCTATAAAAGGGTCAGGGGTATCGTTAGAAGGTGATAGCCTTTTAGAGTTGCTACGGCACTCTAAGATAATATATAAACAATATTGCGAGCTCGCAATCGCAAATGGCTTTCCTGTTCCACAACCCTTAGAGTTTGTGGAGTTAGATGAT